>DF240817.1:0-85024 GCA_000507305.1 Breviolum minutum Mf 1.05b.01
TGTAGGGCACATCTCAATTTTTTCAGGTTTACAACCTGAGGTGATGCATGTAGAGTTTGATAGGTCGAGATTGAAGAACTCATGTACAACTACTTTCTGGAACTTTAAGATAACCCCCAAAAGGAAGTGGCAAACGGCAAACGTCTTGAAAACCCATCATGGATTCAGGGGCTAGCTGTTAAAACTTCGGGGGCACCACTGGGAGGATTTTTTGTTGGGGGTTCCCGGAGGTGAGACGTTTTGGGGTTACCTTGCAACTGCCACGATTTCGTGTGGACCATAAGCGACGAAACCAAAACGAAGTGCGAATGTGAATGACATATAAGAGCCACTTAAGGAACAGGATTTTTGAAAAAAGTCGCCTATTGATATGACAAAAATTAATCCAAGACTCTTGGTCTCGATGTGGGGTCAGTGAAGTTGTAATATGTGACCCAGATCCAGTGATCAACCAATGGTAAATTGATGGTTTTGGGGCCCGGTGGTTTGGATATTTGGCATTCCCTTCGGTATTACTGGAATCCCAAACCACCAACTTTACCATTAGTTGCAGTGAACAGAAACCGCTGTTGAACCAACCAATACAGTAGTTGAAGCAACAAATATAGTAGCATGGATACTTAACATCAATGAACCTTGGATATGTTTGTTGGGATATGTTTGTTGTCGCTCAAGGAATTTGATGTGATTTGAGCCTTACAATCTTACATGACGGACCGGTGGTGATTTCCCAGATTTTTGGACATGTTTACCCCCATAAATTGAAAAAGAATGATCCAATTTGAGTGACAATACAACCCCACAACACTAAAATGACAATGGAAAACCCAACCATTTCAGTGGATGTATCTCCTATTAAACATGGCGATTTCCAGCTAGCCATGTTAATTTTTCGGGGGGTGTATATTTTTCACAAAAGGATGCCTCAACTACCAACTATAGATTTTTCTGGCTTTGGGCACCGGGTGGGCTACCAATTCGTCGTGAAGGTCCAAATCTTGGATTTGTCTTGTTGGTGCTTGTTTTACGGATTGTACCATTGTAAATCACCATTTGAATCCATCAAAACAAGCAAATCAAAGAAATAGATTGCCAGCTGGGTGTCCAAAGGTAGTGTTGATGGAAGAAATTATGCTAACCAGTTGAGGTTGGTAGTTTATCCCATTGTTTGCACGGTTTTATACATCCCAGGTGGTTAGCCGGATTTCTTCCAACAGTAGCATAGATATTACAGGATCATCGGGATCCCTAATCTAAACCAAATCAAGTTACTCTACCTAAAAACCCGCTTTTGCGAGGGTTTTTTGAAGCTGATAGATAATTTCATCAACTTGAAGTCATAGGGAAAGCTTTGAAAGTTGGGAGTTTTGCGACTTGATCGTTTTTTAAAAGATGCCTTAGCAATATTTTTTAAAGGATGTTTTGGTCCTGTCATGTCGGTCAGTACATCAAAATAAAACCCGGGGGACACACCTTCACGTTGCAAATGTCTCCCCTATACATTCTCGGAAACATTCAGCCACAGATGGTACTACGGATCTAAATATTGGTGAAACCAGGCTTCGGCGGCTTCGATTCAGGGCCAATTCTACAACCCTGCTTGGAGAGAATCATTCCAGGACGGACGTAAGTGGTTAATGTTCCCATATTTAATAAGTCCCCTAACCTGGGGTTATTCAGGTTATATATATTCCCTGGGAAATCCGTCCCAGACGTTCAGATCACTGAGGAAGTGTCGCAACAGCCCGCTCTTCATGTGAGTGGCACTTTGAGTTCCACCCCAAAGTGGTTGGATGAAGAGCAAAAAGTTGACCCACAAAAAATGCAGGTGTTCATATACTTTGTAGACCCCCAAAAAAAACTAACGTGGCTAGCTTGAATCTTTGATTTAATAGGAGATATATGCACTGAAATGGTTGGGTTTTTCATTGTCTTGCTAGTTTTCAGGGGTGAATTTCTAGATTAAACTTAGTAAAACTTGGTTGCTCCGGCTGACAGTTTGTTGTCACTGCATAGCACCATGAAAAAAAATGTGTTTCTACTGGGATGTCCATGGTACTTAGTAAACGGATTATAACCCCTATAAATGGCCTTGTAAATGGGTTTCCCTGGAAGAATGCCCAAACAACACATATACACTTCATACCACGTCTATGTTAGTTGTATGTTTTTCCTACCATGAAATCGCCGAAGAACAGTGTGAAAAGAGTGCAAAGAGGGCCCGTTGTTTGGGCAATTTTTGGGCGATGAAATTTCCTACCCTGAAAATTTCTGGCTTCGTAAACGATGTTTTTTTTCAGGATCCCGAGGTCCCTAAACCAACCAAGATGAATCACGGAAGGCTCCTGGGATACATGTTGGCATTTTTTTCTCATTCCATTACTTGAACATATGCTACTCGATGTTTTAAAAAAAAAACATTCAACAGTTCACCACCAAGCAAACAGCTGAACAACAATTTCTGAGGTAGGGGCATGCCTTAGATGCCTAAGATGGCTTCCTCCCAGGATGCCAGCGACCACTGACATTACATGTGTAGGTTCGGGGATCTCGAACTAAACCCCCATGTATAAGCCATAACAAGGCCATTTGCAAATGGAAACAACCCTATTTAGGGGACTTACTAACCACGGGAACATTCACCACTTTCTAACTGAGATGATCCGCCAAGTGGGGTAACATGTCATCCCACCAAAACGGGAAGTTGGGAAAAATCATCCACTCAAAAAGTGCCTTCTGGGATGGGGATCCTGTTGATGGTTCAGAGATTCCCGGCGAGACCAGTCGATATGGTACATATCCCATTACTTACTGGGAGTTTTATACATCCTAGGTGGTTAGCCTGTGTATCCCATTATTTACAAGGTTAATATGGTTGGGAATGGGATTTCTGAACCATCAACAACAGTACCCATAGGATCCATGTATGGTATATTCACCTGCATTTACCATGAAATTATGCCAAATGTAGGTAAATATGCCAATCCCATGGATCCTATGTTAGTTCGTCCCCCCATTTTTTTCATGGCCATGTCTGCTTCGGGTGAAGATCTGACGGATCCGACCAACTGCCAGGTGTTGAGCAACTCGCCGAAGTGTTACCTCAGATCTTATGTCGTCATGAGAAGGTCGGGGCCGGTCAAACAGCTTGGGTCGTCATTTGGGAGAAGTCGTAAAGTTGGTCGGAAAAACCAATCTAGGGGCGAAAAAGGTAGGATTTTCCCCCTTTTTTTGTTTAAGTTGATGTGATTTTTTACGGATTGGGTCCCATACTATATAAATCACGAAACTACCAATTTGGGAGGGCATATGTTTGGAACTTTGTTTTCCAACGATGGCCAGTCGTGGCTGTAAAGATGTGTTGGGATCCGAGTTGCCCAAAACCTGGGACCCGTTGATGCTTCAGAAATCCGGCCGGCTAAGCACCTGCCGCGGCCTGGGATGGTGCAAAAAACCCTGTAAATAATGGGGGGAAACGACCTTCACCTCAACTGGTGATCTCGCAGGATATTTAGCCCATCAAGAGTAGTAGTAGTAACGGCTCGGATTTTCGGAGTGGGATTCGGGAAGGTTTTTGTTCACCACCTAAGATTCAGCTATCGCAAGGTATCCTTGGGTCAATTCTTCCATAAATTACCGCGATGGGAATGGAAACCAGAAGGTTGAAGATAGAATTTTTGTCCTGAATTTTCCCAAATTTCCCAAAAAGTAGCAGAAAATGGCACCAATATGTTTCAAGAAAAAAGCTATCCTTTTCCAAGCCCTGTCGTTTTTGGTTGGTCTTTTCAAATTCAAATGTTTTAGGCATGTTTTTTTCCAAACGCGTTTTTTTTGTCCTCGTCCATGGAAAAAAGTGAGTCGCATTTTGAGGAGATCACCTTTCCACCCTTCGCCAGGCCCAAGTCTTGCTGTGTGGATTATGCAGCGATTTGCCACTCGTTTTTTCCGGATGTCAGTGGTTTTCCCGAAGGGGGAATCGTTGGTGATACTGTTGATGGAAAAAAAAATCCCTTCTAACCAGGTGAGCTTGGTAGGTTATCACCAGTTGGGGTAAATCGTTGGTGACATGTGTTGATGCTTCAGAAATTCCCGGCGAGAAAACCAGTTGATGTGAAGGTAGGTTATCCCATTTTTTTTCCACAAGGTTTTTAGCACCATCCCAGGTGGTTTTCTCGCCGGATTTCTGAAATCATCAACAACAGTACCCATAGGATCCATGTATGGTATATTCACCTACATTTACCATAAAATTAAGCCAAATGTAGGTAAATATGCCAGTCCCATGGATCCTATGGGGTAGTTTTTGTTTCGAGATTGTTTTGGTAAGTTGGGGACTTCTTTCGAGCAACTGACAGGGACTAGTTGTAATTATAACCCCTCCATGGGATGGGAATATTTACCAAGCCATTTTCCCTTCAATGTGGCCATGCCTTTCACCGTTCATGTGAGCCGGAAAAGAAACCCCGGTTGTATTCGTTACATATTGGGTGGTGGAACAGCTTTAGCTCCTTTTAATTTTTTGAAGCGGCCAGCAACTAAATACGATGTTTAGAAATATGCTGGGTGAATCTACTTTATGATAAAAGATGTGGAAAACGATACACCAAACGATACTCAAACGATACCCCACACATATAATGTATTATATATACTTTATGTATATGCATCCTGGATTTTGGACTTTCATGGGGCGTTCCAAACGATACTCAAACGATACACCAAACGATACCTTCAACACACGCTTGCCACACATCCCCCTCTTAGAACTTCCATGACTTCGCTTTTGCTGTCACTGCTAGCGCTTGCTTGTGCTGGTGGTCAGTTGTGCCGGTGCTTGTGTTGGCGATGCTGGTGGTGCTTGTGCTGCTCTGGTGCTTGGTGTCGCTGCTAGGGTGTTTCGGTCTGGTGCTTGGTCCTGCTGGTCTGGTGCTTGGTGTCACTGGTGGTGGTTCTGGTGGTGGTGCTGCTGCTTGGAGCTGGTGCCGCTGCTGCTGCTGCTGCTGCTGCTGCTGTTGGTGCTGCTGCTGGCGGTAGCGGAGGTGGTGGTGGTGGTGGTGCTCCAGCTCCACTGCAAAGCAGTAGCAGCGAAAGCAGCTCCAGCACTTCCAGCGCTGATGAAGAGAGCGACAAGGAATAGTTAAAATAGATGCTGATAATGAACTTGTGATTTGGGGAAATAGTGGTTTCAAGTGTAACGCAAACAGATTTATACGGGGTTTTTTTTCCAGCTCATGTAGGGAAATTCATTCATCCACACATTCGAGGCATTTGGGTACTGTTATAACCCAACTTATAACTACCTAGAACCCACATGACCTCTATTTCAATTTGTTGCAGGTCACTCCCCCCCAAAAAAAAATGAAGGCCTTTTTCCATTCAAAAAACAAGGGTCATTTGGGTTCCAGGATAGCCCAACTTCTAGCTAGTTACGTTCACTTTCCCATTTTTTGGCCACGCAAACAGTGTTTGTTTCTTCTTTTCAGATCGTGCCGGGAAGGATAGGATGATTGATTTATGCTTAACCAATCCCTGGAAAGGGCCCCTGGTGAATTACTCGTAGCTGTTTTTTTGGGGGGGATGAAATTTCCTACCCCAAACCTTGGGGAAGATGTTTCTTTTGACTAATATTTTTCAGATGGGTTGAAACCACCAAGAAGCCCATCTATGTGGGGATTATTTTCATAAACCACGACATAAGGATCACGAAAAAAGAAAAGACAATCAGGATTCAATGGAAGGTGCTTGGAGGATCATCCCAGGACTTGTAAGTGGTTCGGATCACCCCCATGTTTTTAGCCATAACAAGGCAATTTGGAGGTGGAACAACCCCAGGAACAGGGGACTTATGATCACCATGGTTATGGATCATCACTGAACCAAGTCCTGGGATGATCCTCCAGGGTGGATCCGTGGGTTCAACCCCAAGATTTGTTTACAAGCTGAATTTGTCACAACTTTTGGCACCACGGTGTCCCGGCAAACAGGACTTCCAGGTCGCAGGCCTGGGAAGGCAGCAGCTTTCAGCAGTGAAAAAGCTCCCGTTTCTTCGGGGCAGATTGTGCTGTTGATACCACCTTGCAAGCCGGCAGAGTCGACGATCATCGCGGAAAGCCACACAGCAGGCCCTCCACACCGATCGGCCCAGCAGGACCTTTTTGTGGTGGCGATGGAGGTGTGGACTGGCACATCGCAGCAGCAGCATCTTCACACAATTGATCTTTCCAAGGCATCCTCATCACGGAATGCCACGGAGGAGGCCCGCCACACGGCGGGCTGGAGGGCCTCGTGGCGGCGGTGGAGGTGCGCTGGTCTTTCATTTTAGCTTTGACATGATCTGAAATCGCAAAGCCCATTTGGTGAGCCGGGTTCTTAACGGAAGAAAACCTTACGAAGCCGAGACGCTGACAAGATGGCTTCCACCCGGTGTTGCCCCAATCGTTGAAGACTTCTTCCAATTGGCTTGTCACTTCAAGTGATTCTGGGCGGGAAGGGTTATCCCCCCAATATTCCGGGGGCGTTCACCCTGCATTTCACCGACTTTTTTTGGGTTTCATATAGCCTCTAGCAAACTAACATGGCAACAGAAGATTGACCTAGTGAAGATGTATCTCCTATTGAACATGGGGGTATTTCAATTGCCATGTTAGTTCACCAGAGAGTATGAGTAAGATCTTTTGATTTTCCTTTTTTTCCTAAAGGGCTCGTAAGATGAAGTGAATCCTTCCAGACACCTGGAAAAAAATCAGTTGCTGGTTTCAGCGATGCTTCAGCTGTATTTAGGTGATTTCTTTTAATCACTTTTTTTTCATAGGAAGTTTACGGGCAGGGCACATGCCCCCCGTGGCCCCAATTTCCGCCCCCGGCAATAAGGCCCTTATTAAAAGGGATTATGAAGCCAACCAGTGTTCCTTATGATAATGCCGGCGGGCATCATGCTTGTAGTTGTTATTTGACGGATAAGAAAATGATCTTTCCTTCCCTCCTTTCGGTTATGTTCCCTCCAGGGAACTAACATTTACCACCTGGAAAAAGAGGGAAAATCATCATCGACTCAAAAGTGCCGGCGATTGTAGGGGCTATTCGAAAAACTTCCCAGTAGGAGGGCTCTTCCTTTCCTGATTTGGTCCTCCAGGTTTGGTGTCATGGCCCAAGACATACTGTGTCGCGTTATGAGTTCCTTCCCCGGAGCCTTGGTCGAAAGTGATCCGTTGACCGGATGGTTATTTGCTCTGTATATATGGGGGATGAAAAAACTACCCACTCATGGCTTGTAAGAAGCCATGAAATGAGGATCTACATGGAACCAACCAGGATTCAATGGAATGTCACAGGGGTTTGGACAAACTTCCAGCTTCTTCAAAGTGACCCGGATTGATTCCACGAATAGAGGTCACTTAAGCCATGAAAAGGTCATATATGATTATATGGGTCCCCACGAGGTCACTTTGAAGATCCTGGTTGTGTTTTTTTCTAGTGGAATTGTATTGAGTCATTTGACTTTCTACCAAGTTGATGAGTTGTTGTTGAACATTTGAATTTGTGGGAAATACACTGCCCAAAAACAACCATGGTTGACCTCTAAAAGAGGAGATTCCATTCTTGAAAATCACCATTATCAGGTTCCAGCCGTGTATGTTCAATCCCGCAGCATCCATGGAACAGATATATTTACCTACTAATTTACCATAAGAAACAAAACTCCCCTTCATCTAGGTAAATATACAATCGTCCCATGGATGGTATGGGCATGGGAGATATGTTTTTTGTTGAACTCGTTCCAACCACTTTTGATTCCACTCATGGGAAGTTAAGGACCATTGGTTAGTTGTGGCCTTGTCCTTTGCCAGTCTCAACAAAATCATTGGCAGTATTTTCTGCTGCAACTTTCCACTGAGATGCTGGTTTAACTACACTGAAAATGGGAATCCCAAAAATACCTGTAGAACAATCCGCCTTTATCCATCTTTCACCAGAAGCGCTCAACTTTTAGAAGATTTGGGACCTAAGTTGTGCCTTTTTTTTCTACACTTTCCAGTAGAGGTTTTGGTGATAGGGACACATTCAAAACCTGTCTGTGGCAAGGGTTGTTGATGGAAGATTGAGAAGAGATAAAACCTCGCAAATCATGGGATAGTTGCCATGACTGATTCAACAGGTGCCATACTCTCTCCTACGCTGCAAAGGAAGGAGCTGGTGCAGCAGCAGTAGCACCCCCGCTGGCTTATACCTCCACAAAACGGGTGAGCATGTCGCGGATGATCGTTGGATGGGCTCGAACCCTCCAGCCACAACAGGCGCCTGCGTGGCATTCTGCTACGCAGCTGCCACCCGGACTGTACACCAGCATCACAGCAGCCTACTGACACGGCAACAGCTTATGCAGTTGCCAAAGGGCTCACATGGTTGAATAGGACACAGTTGAACTTGACGGAGCCGAAGCCTTTGGACAAGGTGAAGCTTTCGAGGACTGCTGGAGCTAGCATTGCAGAAACCGCAAGAGTGGGAGCTTTCTCTGCACTTGTTGATGGAGAATTGAGTGTTCAGATTTTTCAAGGGTACACTGAATTTACCACCGGTTGTGCATCATTTCTTAAAGTGTGGCAAGGTGTTTAGAATTCCAGCATGGTTGAAGCCAGTTGGCCTATCGTGAAGAATGGGTTCGTATCAAACAGCTGGCGAATGATGGTCGTCGGTGTCGTCCTGTGGTCCTTTCGATAAAGGCTCGCCAGGAGCAAAACAAAGACGTTGCTGAGAGAACCAGCACAATGAAACAGCCATCTCGACAAGATGGAAGAGCTGCAGGGGCGCTACTGAGCAATTGTGGTGTTTATCTAACTAGCTTTGTGGTTCTTTCAGACTTTCAGGTACCAAAAATGCAGCTACTGAACCTCAGGAAGCCGTATCCATACAGCTTATACAGGTGAGGATTCCTCCATGTCAGGTACCTGAAACGTTTGGTGATTCTATCCTGCAACATTCAACTATCCGTAGTGATTGATTCTTTCTACCCGGATGTTTGAAATAGATGATTCCCCCAAGTAGACGACATCCGCGATATGGTTGTTAATTCAGTGATCTTCTCCACCCAACTAGATCAGGATCATACAATTGCTCGATGTACTTCGTGATTATTGCTTGAAATATTCTTCAAAATATATTCTTCGAAAAAACTATACGTACCCTAAAGTAAAAATCAAGCATCTAAAATCTTATGTTTGGGTATCACAAGCAGCTAACATGAGATCACACTTAAACATGTATACGTATATATACGTATATTTTGTAGATTCAAAAATGATTCAAAACGGGCAGGACTTTGAAAAGCGTTTATACACATCAACATTGCAACGGGTCGCTCAGGACGTTTGTGTTTCCTTTCAGAGCGTTTCGATTTGCCAGAGGATCTCCGGCGAGGTGGCGTCGTTTTCTCGCTCAATTCGGTGGAAGAACGGAGTCCAATTTATGGCCCTTAACTCACGTACCCACCTCAGAAAGTAAGTGTTTAATGAATCCTTGTGAAGGAAAACCAATGGTGTATAAACCCTTGTTAAACTCTTATTCCCTGGGGGGTACGTTAGGGGGTGGTAGGTACGTTAATTGAATAAACCCTTATTAAAGCCTTATTTCTGAGGGGTTGGTACATTAGCCATGATTCAACTCCTTCAACTTGTACTCTTAGGGGGACTGGTGGGTTTGTTGGTCGGGTGGTTCAGCCGATTTCAAAAGAAATTCCCCACTTACACCCCTTTAAAAAAAATAAACATGTTGAACCCCAAAAATGGAGGTTTGGTGTTTAGATGATTTCGTTTTCAATGAAAGGTGGTGTTTTGGTTCGAGCCGTCTTTTTTCAGGGGAGGGGCCCCTATCCTCCATGAGACTATCAACTTGCTCCTGGTAAAATCTTCGGGGGAATCGGGAACATCTCCGCAACCCGGTGTAACATTTCAACATGTTGAACAAAAGAAAGCTGGTTTTTTTTTGGTGGTTTGAAAAATGGAGTGACTTTGGGACCGCGTTTCTGACGCCGTTTTTCTGGTGACTTTGGGCTGGCAGCCAGGTGTGGATTTTCTCTTGGCGCCTTACTTATCGGAACCCATCGGACAGACCGATGTCGAATTGGGATTGCTTGGGGTGCCTTGGGTTGCATCTGCGGCAAAATCAGCGGGTGCGGGGGGAGTCAACAAACAGGGCAAAAGCCACCAGGTTGGTTGGAAGAAACGGGCCCCGGCAGAATCCTTTCCTGCCTTTTTTTGGAAAGGTTTAAGAGGTGAAACAGTTGGAGTTTAGAAATTGGGGTGTACAGTAATTGAAAAGTAGATGGCACAGTCCCTACATATTGGTTTGTAAGGACCCTTTACCGACCTATATTTGTGCCATCTATTTTAACCTTAAGGTAATTGTGGTTGTTTTTGACAATGCCAGTTGACTTTTGTTTGTTTAAGGTGATGTTTTGCTGATTCTACCATGATAAATCACCATTTTTCACCACCATTTGGGACAATATATTTTCCAACCACCTCAATTTAGTATCTGATTTCTTGCTGATATAATTAGTATCTTGATACAGTTCACTCAAGGTTTCGTATCAATGGTGGTTTTTTCTACTCAAATTCTGCAATATTGAGATACAAACTCATGAACACGCTTCCTTTAGGGCTTTTAGGGGCTTGGCTGCTCCAACCTCAAAACGGGGAAGAAAAATCTGCCGGGTTTTGTTTCCATAAGGTGCCAACGGTTGGTTGTGCTGCTGGTGCATTAGGTTCGATACCTTTTTCCCGCTTGTGTTTTGGTTCGGGTTGGAAAAGTTCGTAAAACTCGAGTTGTGGATGTTGGTGGTGGATGTTGGTTTTTGGTTTCTGCCAATCCCGGGAAAAAAAAACAAAACAAAATACAAAAAAAAGATTCAAGAGGGGTTTTGGGTTTGATTATTCGTTACGACTCTGGAAAATTAACATAGCTGGCTAGAAAATGGACTCGGATTTGAAGATGCATTTCTTATGGAAAATGGTGATATTCCAGCCAGCTATGTTAGGTCATAACCTTTTGCAATTTCCGTCCTTTTCAAGGCTTGAATTTAAACGTGCAAAGGTCATAGTTTGATGTTTGCATCTTTTGTTTCCCCTATCTTTGCCCACCTTTTTTTGGAGAAAAGTTGGGTCAACCTTTTTTTGAAACGGAATCCCACCGACAAGAAGTCCGGGTTTTCAGCCTAGTTGGCCAAAGGGTACGTCAACTGGATTCAGGTGAAGTTCAAGAATCCCAAGGAAAAGAAAAAACTGGTAAATGGTCAACTGGGATTCATACAATTCAACTGGAAATCAATGATGAAGAGGCTTAACAGAGAGGAAACAATCCTTCAAAATAGCACTCGGCTCCAAAAGTGAAGGGTTTGTCTTCCAACTGTTAATATGTTTGGGGCAAAGTGTTAACTTTCATGAGTGTATGTCTTTTGTTTTTTGTTTTCCGGATGATTGACGTTTGGGAAGGGAAGAAAGTTGAGATGGTCTCGGATTTTGTCAAAGGATTGGATAACAAGTTGGTGATGTTCATATGGTGTTTCTTCTATGTTGGTTGCATAATAAACTTGCAGGGTTTTGTTGACAGATTTCCATGAAGTATTGCCACTGTGATAGGTTACATGTTTTTTTGCTCGATTTCTTGAATCACGATGCACGAAAGGGCATATGTTCAATCCTGTGCCCATCATCTTGGGTATCCATCCGAAAAAAGAACATCTTCCAGTGTGTCCATTTTCAGGTATACAATCGAAAATGATTTTGTTGTTTGGCTTCTAGAGCGGGATGACACACTACCCCCTTATCTGGGGATCATTTCATACACCATTCTTTTAGGACCCTGGAACCTTATGTAATTGAGATGGTGATTTCAATCATTTCTTGATTGTTGTACCCCTACAATGGCGTCGGCAAAACCAAAGCGGAACGGTTCGGCAATGAGAAAAGTAGTATGTACCCAGGATACAGCAAAAAACAACACGGATACCTTCACATGGGAAAATGATTCAGAATTTGACAAACACCACTACTATATCTGGCAACAAAAAAACGCCTACTTAACCAAGCGGCATGACTTCTCCTCGTCCTTGAAGGTCGAATGCCGGGCATCTATTTTCGACAGTTGGGGGAACCCAACTAAGGACGCCATGGGATCCATTGGTCTTCCCGAAAATGGGTCCCCGTGGATGGTAGGTGAAATATGGTGGGATAGTTACACTACCCAGTTAGTATTGGGAATGTTTCATGAGCCACAATAAATAAACCCGGAAGCTGAACCAATCAGTACAGTGGAATAACGGGCTTTTGAAGGTTACTCATGTACGAAACATCGACCATTCATGTAGATACATATACCAGTCCCATGGATCCTTTGGGGTATGTGTTTTGTGTTTTTTTCTTGGCTGGTGAGGAAAAAAAGGGGAATGAGAGAATGAGTTGCGCTTTACATGGTTCTCTACGTGGGTGGTTTCAATGGTCTTTTAATTTGCACCCCTACTTGGGGAAGATTCCCATTTGGACTAGCATTTTTTCTAACAGGTTGAAACCACCAACTAGGCCTGATGGGGATGAAACTTCCCTCATTCCGTGTACTCAAGGATGATGATGAGTTAGTCTTCCCGCGAAAAAAAAGCGAACAGCTGGAACTTAAAATGGGGTAGCCACCAAGTACCAAGGATTCTCAGAGTTTATTGTAGTTACAACTCAACCCAGCTTGCTAAGTGGCTACCATCACTCCCATTTTCGCCACCAGATTTGGTCTTCTTCCCTGATACATCGATTTATTCCAGCACCGATTTGGATGGGTGTTCCTGATAGTTGATTCCTTCATAAAACTGGGATTTTTTTCGTTGAAGCCCGGCATCTTTGTTGAAGCCATCGTAGGAACCCTTCCGCCACAAAATGAATGGTGATTTTCTTGTGGAAGGTTTGAACGGGGTAATGTTTCCCTAAAAGTGCTCACTCGCAAGGTTGCTTTTTGTGCGTCTTTTGCGGGAAACCTGATAGGTTTGCCAATTGTCATGAACTGATATGAGGTTTGTGTATCAACAGGCACTTCCTCTAACTGTCTTACATACAAGAACAAAGAAAAATTGGGAAATTTGGCCCCCGCTTCGCTCTTCATCTTCACTTTGTGTTCCAGCCGAAATTTCCCCAGTTGCGGACCACCTTTCCTTCCCCCCGTTCCAAAAACTCAGCTTCCTTGAGGCAAAATTCCAACGGTTCCGAGATGTTGAAATGTGGCTTTTTTGGCGTGTTGGAATGTGCATTGAAACTTGGCCGAGTTGGACATTTTTTGTAGATGATCGAAGATGGTTTTTTTTTGTGGAGCTGGGCCGAAAAAGAGATGTCGAATTTGAAACAATTTCTTAGGGAAGTCCAAGTCGGCCATTTGATTATTTCAGTAGGGATTCAATTCCAGGGGACAAATATTGTTTTTTTCTTGGTCCTGGAAACTTACAGGGGAATTCAAATTGAGTGAACCCAAAAGGCGGCAAGCCAGTGGGTTTATGAGAATTTTGGTAGGCAAATGGAAATTAGGTCACCGAGTTTTTGTGAAGGATTGTCTCACCCGAAAAAAAAAAAACGACCCTCCGAAAACTTTAAAAAAAAACACCTCAAAATTCAGAGTTCCGAAGACTTCCCTGAAAAGATTTTGTCCTTTTTTTCAGGGGACGTGTTGAAATTCCTTGGGGGGTTCCAGGATCCAAAAATCAACCAACGGAAGGGTTTATGATGGAAGTTTAAGGCGGCCAATGTTTTCCCCCCAATGCCAAAACCCCCAAGAATTTTCAGGCAAGGAACCAATGATGATGAAATAAAAACCCTTAGGCCACGGCCTTGCCTTAGTAGTAAAAAAACGATTTTTTAAACTCACCACCATTTGGTAGGGAAAAATGTCTTGTGATGTGTTTTGCCAAGCAAATCAAAGTTGTTTTTGGGGAGGGTTTTTTGGCACATGAACACAAAAACCCTCCCTGAAACTAACATCAAGTTCGCACCTGAAAATAGGCCCAACTTGCTCCAAAAGGAAACGAGACGCGTCTTCTAATCATCCATTTTCAGGTGTAAACTGTTAGTTTCAGGGAGGGTAAAATCAGTTGATATGGTAAATATCCCATTATTGACAGGGTTTCATACATGTCAGGTGGTTGTTTGGCATTTCTGAACCATCAACAGTAGGTTCAACCCTGATGGATGATTAATAAAAGCTGTGAAACCTGATGGCTCCTGTGTTTTTTTGTCAGCAGCCAAACTCGAAAGGGGTAGAAATCCCTTAGTTTGCATACATGAAGATGTTTCTAATCCCAAGTGCGAGGTCGCAGATTTGTCCTCCCCTACAGTTTGGGAAACAACGCGCCACAGTACCTAGGGATCTAAATATTGGTGAAACCAGGGTTTGGCGGCTTGATTCAGGGCCAAATCTACAACCCTTCATCACTTCACTTCTAGAGAATTTGGGGGCCCCTGGAATTTGAATCTCCACGTATCCAACAGGTACTTGGAGGATCATCCCAGGACTTGTTTCAGTGGTTAATAACCATGGTTGATCATAAGTCTCCTGGCCTTTTTATGGCTTATGCATGGGCTAACCACTTGCTAATTGGGATGATCCTCCAAGTAGGGGGTCCATGACTGTACCATTTTTTTGTTGGGAGGGGGGTACTTATTGGTTGGTGGTTTGGGTTGGTGGTCAGTTTGAAATCTTAGGATTTTTCTTACCAAAGGGTTTTTCCTTGAGGGTCATTGATGGTGAGCTTTGACTCCTGAATGTGGGAATAGACGCTTCGTCTATTGAAGGAGGTTACCTTAAGCATTTAGAGTCTCAAGCCATTAATCCGGTCAAATTTCATCGACGTCACACGAGTTTTCACCTCAAAAATTAGCTGAGGGAGGGAATTCCCCTTGTTTCATGGAAATCTAGGTTGGTGAAATAGTATCAATGGGCAGAAATATAATGAACCTTTAGATGAGTTGGGCAATGTCGTATGTGGGCTCCTGAAAGTGCATGGGGGGATGGTTGGTGGTTGACCATTTCATAATGCTGAAAACTTTGAAAACTTCAGTGCATCAAAACTTTTGCCCGAACGCTGTGCTGTTAGCCACAACGATGGGGCATCACCTGCAGGGTGCAAAATCAGATGCTGTGTCAGTGTCCAGCTTCGCGCCAGTTGCTCCTCGCGATTGCAGAACCGCCACGCCTGAGTGCACAATGTGAGCACGACTTTCCTCCTTTCAGGTCGAGTTGGGCACACTCCACTTGGAGGCACTTTGCGAGCTAGCCTGTGATCTGAGCTGGCCTGATTTGAAGTGGATCACAAATGTGGGAGGCAGGGTGGCCCCTCAGTGACGATGAGCTGCCAACCAGTGTGCACTGCTGGAGAACCTTTCCTCGCGCGTGCGGTCCCGGGATTGAGCCCTGAGAGTGCGGCCAGGGCAGTGCGAGGCTTGGCTTTCTACAATGAAGGCCTGGTCCGCCATCCATGACGCCTGCGACCTTGAGATCTTGTGCGAACACTCAGCAATCAAGAATCGGCAATTTGTGCTAATCTACAAAACATAGTACCATAAAATCGTTGCCGTAAAAGTGTTGTGTTCATATCTCATTATTATTTTTCTCTCGTGATTGTATTTTTTCTTTGGTGAAATGTTCAAGGAGTTGAAACCTAAAATCTATGGGCTTATTCCATCTTTTTTTTTGGAGTATAGAAAATGAACGGGTCTCAGAACTCGTTCCAAGCCAACTGACCTTCAACCATCACCAGTGACTTCACCCCACTGGGAGCTAGAGCTTAGGAAGTTACCAGCAGCAGAGTACTGGCAACTGGCGCATGCTGGAACGAGAGCCACCGCTATTGAGGCAGGATTTGGTTTGTTTTTGATGTGGATTTTTTTGTTGGGTGTGCAAGAAAAAGGGCGGGCGGTTGGTATTGGACAGTTGTTGTAAATATGTATTTTCATATATCATTTTTATTTCCATAATTGGATTGGTAGTCAATCTTCATACTTTGTGTATTTGTACATGTCCAGGTAGCAGGCAAAATGTAGTCTTAATATGCATATAATTGTTTCTGTTTAATTCAAGATCATTCACTATTTTTTTGCATTGTTTGCCGTGCATCACTGAAGAACAAACACTTGCCTCATCGCATTTTGTGCTGTGATCGACCAAAAAATATAGAAGTTGCTTTCAATGGATAGCAAAGTTGTACTCAACGTAGATTAATATTTTCGATGAGTTACCTTGTCCCTTTGCCCATCGTTTTCCCGAGATCCATTGATCAAGATTTTTGTTGCCAATGATTTCAATGATTTTGGGAAGTTTAAGAAGCTTCACAATAATTCATCGTGGCACTTCTGAAGCGATCGGCTCGGAAAAACCCAACAAATCACGACTTAGTGACGGATATAGCTATCCAGTTGCAAAAAGGGGGATTTAATGATGATTGAAAGAAGACCCCAACATACACCTCAACCATATGCCAGGCATCCCCAAATCCCCAAATGAAAAGGAATTTCTTCATAAAGTGTTGAGAATGTGGAGTATGGAACCCCGGGGGTATGTTGGAAAATTTTTCGGATGATGAATCCCATGGGTAGGGAATGTAAAAAAGGGAATTGAATTTCAGCAAATCCAACGAAAAATGTGGTTCAAAAAACCCAACTCCACAAACCTCCAAATACGATCACTGAACACACAGGAAAGATATGGAAAGATGCTTCGCCCAAAATGAATTGACAGTTGATTCGTGGGTTTTTTTTTTAGTGGAATAACTGGATCTGAGACTTTACATCATGATAAGTGGCCTTATTAAGCATAAGTGCCTGATCTGATATAGAGCTAGGTTTACAGCAAAAAAAAGGAAAAGAATCCAATGCTAGGAAAATTATCATTCCTAGTGCCCTTTTTAAAAGACCCTTTGCATAGTGTTCGAGATGCTTTTAGCTCTTATTTCCCAGAAGGAGGGGGTATGGCCCGGTATGCCTGAACTGAAAAAAAATGCAGTTTGTTTGTTGTATCTTTCTCCTGGGTTTGGCAATCTCCTGCGAAATCAGGCTGGTTTCGGTGTCCACTGGTGCAAGAACTTGTTGAAGGTGGCCCTCGGCCCGGAGGGTTGGAGCTATGCAAAACTTGTCCGAAAAACCCTGCGGGGTAGTTAAGATGGTGAGGTTGAAAACATGGAGAGAAATTGGACTCCATGAATAGGTGGTGAAACTTCAAAGATTGTTTAATTTTTATGCCAAATCCCTGGAAAATGATGATCCAATTTGACAAAGCATATTTTTGTGAAATGGGGCTGAAACTTTCAACTAGATGATTTTTTTGTTTTTGTTGGCACTTGTAAAAGCACCATTGCTTTTTGGCAATCTTTTAATGTGTTTTTTTTCACAGTTTGCTTTCAATCGGAACGTTTTCTCCAAGCATCGAAGCGTTGCTAATTTTTGAGTGGGAGAGGAAGTGACTCGCGAAAAAAGTCGGTCGTGAGTTTCTCCCACAAGAAGATCCTCGGGCACAGGTCAGGGAACAAAAACACGGTTTTTTTGTGTTCAGTCTTCTTGGGATCTACACCCCCTACCAGGATTCCAGTCACCACCAGTATGACATTACATGTTTTTGCCACTGGACTCCTAGGTGGGCCATAGATCCCCCCCAGTCTTCTCATAGTTCTATATTGATAGCTGTCTCACGAAACCGGCTCGTCGCACAGATCGGGGATGTTGGGGTGAAAAAAATCCAACTTGATTTTGGCTCCACAAAGGCGGTAAACCCGTGAACGAGTTATAAGTAAGGGCCCATCCACTCCACTTACAGGGGTGAAAAAAAACGAATTGCCAATTGCCACGGGATTATTAAGGGACAACAATGGTTACAAGGTTGGCCCAAAAACCACTTGTCACTAGAGTTATCCCTCCAGTTGTAGGGGTTTTATAACCCCAATTACCCATTCATTTTCGGGCCAATTATTGGGGCTACCCATTTCACTCCATGTATAACGATCGGCTCCGGGGCCCACCTTGCAGGGGGGATGTTTAAGAGAAGCAGGGTGCAAAACCTCGTCACCACCAGGATGACATGAAGTTATTTTTTTGGGGGGACCGGGGATCCTTATAAGCCTTTACTTGCCATTGATATTTGGGTTTGGCATCTTAACTTTTGACCCATTTTTGTGGTGTAGTGTGGTGTTCCTATCCCTGATCCGAAATTCGTAGAGATCATTGGAAAACCCATTTCTACCATCTGCGTTTGGTTCTCAAAGTTTCCAGACCCCGCTTTTTAAGATCTTGGTTTCAAAGATTTTCTTGAGAATGTTACCCTCAAAAAAAAATAACATACCCCTTCCGTGGGGAAGTTTGGAGAATCATCTTCCCACCTTTGGTAGAAGTGCCAAGAATTGCCAAACAAAGAATGAAACTGGAGCATCCCCCAAGAAAGATCATTCCCAAGATGATTCCCAAGGAAGAGGGTACTCTCCCTAAAACTAACATTTTCGCACCTGAAAATTGATGTTTGGAAGATGAATGTCCTTTTGGGGCCCGGCCTATTTTCACAGGCGTTAGCTGTTAGTTTCAGGGAGGGCAACACCCCGTGCTGCCTGATTTTGGAGCTTGGGAGGTACCAAAAATCCCTTAAGGAGTGATTTGGAGTGATTACCTCTCCAGGTTTTGATCAGTTGTATCGCTTGGATTTGTTTGTTTAAGGTGATGTTGTACTCTTTTACCGTAAATCACCATTAGACAACATTTGGAAGACTATTTTTGTTAACTTCCAAGCATCAAACAGTCGCAAGTCCAAGATAGTCCATATTTTTTCTGACAGATTGGCGAGTTCACTCCCCCAAGCACCTCGGATGCTGATGTTTTGTCTGAAAAAAAATCCAACAGACGAACATACCCCGGACCCTTAACCACCTGTTTATGAAGGTAATCCTTTCATATTTGGATTTTTGGTATCTGTATGTTCCGGGGGTCTGGAATCTTCTTGGATTTTTCGTTTGCTTCGCCAGGTCTATGACGAAGTGCAATCCCTATTTGTCGGACGACAATCTGATGAGGCCTACAGTCTCAAAGGGTGGAGGTTTGTTATGGCTGGTCAACCGGGGCCCCCTCCTAACCTATCCCCCCAGAAATGAAGGTTTAGTAAGACCCTACTCAGGGAAACCAATGGTTAATAAGCCCTTAATGAGGCCATAATTTCTGGGGGTGGAACACTAAACAGGTCAAAATCTGAGATCCGTTTTGGTACCCTAAGTTTGAGCGCCAAATCGGAAAATTAAAATACCTGGTTTTTTATGCGGATACTATCATGAAACCACGATAGGAACTTAAAGAAAAGCTAAACCATTGATTTCTGGGCGATGAACAAGAGCCAGGGAAGTGAGGCACCCAAAAGAAAAAAAATAATAAAGAAGACAGGGAATTGAACCAAGTGCCTTTTCAAACCTTAGGTAGTCCTTTAAAAAAATACCCGCAGTTCACCCCTTTTTGAGTTGACGGGCTTAAGAGAGTCAACTTTAGGCATGTCTTCAAGCTGATTGACCTAATAGTTGGGGAACAACTCTAATCAACGAACATTTCCCGTACGTAAAATGGAGTTTTCTCACCTATATAAGCTGTATATGGATGTTTCCGAAAATAGGGATACACCCAAATCATCCCATTTTAATAAGGTTTTCCATTATAAACCATCCATTTTGGGGTACCCCTATTTTTGGAAACACCCGTATATAGTTGGGTCACAGCTTTAACAGAACGTTTTGAACCAACCTTAGCAGCCTGGAAAAGAGGCATGCTTAATATGGAGATGGTTATCAGATCTGTCGACATAAATTGTGTGTGGGTTTCATCTTACACCAATTTCGAGGTGGTTTTTTTGCCTCTAAAAGTGTTCCGATGGGGAACAAAGGTCATATCCTTTGCGCGATTTGTTGGAGGGGTTTTCTTTAGCCTTAAAAATGTTGGCTGTTTTATTTACACCTTGCAAACATCACTAAGATTGAAAGTGATGTGATTAGTGTGATGAATTCAGCAAACCCTGCTCGCATTGGAGGTGAGGATTCAAAAAAAAAACTGATGTTCGGGCCACGTTTTTTTCCACCATCCCAAAAAAAAGGATGAAAAAACCTCGCAGAATTGCCTTGTTGGTCGTCATTTTGTACTAAGGGGAACCTTTTCTTTGTTCACATTTTCCATTCCCACCTGGAACCCAAATGGGGCCCCTTGGTTTTTATTGAAATTTTGGCCTTGTCTTGGAGGGGTTTTTTCAGCCCAAAAATCGAGGAGAAACTCACAGGTTCCAGGCGCAGATGTCTCGCCAGGAGCATTTCGACGATCGACTTTGGAGCAATGCGGCCTCGCAAGAGGAGATTCCGTACGGATGGTTTTTCGAGGGCTCAAGAGGTCTTTTTAAAAAAGCATGCTTTTCATGGGTTTTTTGTTACTCGTGACTTCCAAATATACTTAGGATTTGTTGATTCCATGTGTTTAGTTTCTTGATGTTTTGTTGAAATCCACCTGGGGAATGAGTTTGGAATTTGCCTTTCTGGAGGGCAAACTTGAAGTAAGGGCTTCAGTGAGGCTTAAGCACCCCTGATTGAACCAGCATTTTTCGGCTTTGACACCGCGGATGTTGTCGATCTAAGGGTCGTTGAGAAATACACACGAACTCAAAGATCACGTATTCTTCGCAACACTTGCACGAGAGGTTACACCTTTATAGACTTTCAGGTGAGCTGTGACCAAAACCCTGCTTATGTAGTTCATATAGGGGGATGAAAAACTGATTACCCAGTTATATGGGGATGATTTCATAAACTATTAGAATATAAGGATCCCTAGCAACCAACCAGTATACAGGAATGTCACGATCACCAGAAATAAAGGTTTCATAGCCGGCCTTATTAGGGGAAACCAGTGATGTTCAAAAGCCCTGATCGTAAGGATTTCATGACAGGATCCTGTCATGAACCAACCAGTTGAGGTTGGTGGTTTATTCCATTATTTACAGGGTGTTAGCACC
Organism: Breviolum minutum Mf 1.05b.01; assembly: GCA_000507305.1. Taxonomy (NCBI): domain Eukaryota; class Dinophyceae; order Suessiales; family Symbiodiniaceae; genus Breviolum; species Breviolum minutum. The sequence goes on from DF240817.1 coordinate 21,034, forward strand.
ATCCAAGCGGTGGTTGGGATTGGGATTTCTAAACCATCAACAGTAGTTCTAGGAAATCTTCCATCATCTTCCATCATCTTGAAAAACATACAAAAGGACCAGCAACAGAAAATAGAAGGTAGCAACAACATCAACAGTACTTTTTTTGGATTGAACCGAAACAAGATTCCCAAGATTCCACTAGGATGAGATGAAACATCTTTAGGTACCCTTTGGTAAACTACCATAGCTGGCTGGAAAATCCCCCATTTTCAATAGGGAATACATCTTCAAGTTCGGTCCATTTTCTGTTGCCATGTTAGTTTACCAGAGGGTACCCCATCAACAGTATCAACCAACCAGGATTCAATGGAAGGTAACAAGGGCGGTGATATGTCTCCACCCCTCCGTTGAGTTCGTTCACCCCCAGGAGTTGCATAGTGCCATGGCGCCGCGCAGGAGAGTTGTACAACAATTTTCGGTCAAACGGGCATGGTATCATTTAGGGGGAATGTCCTTCCCCCCCAGCCTGTAGCTTTTTTGGGAAATATCATTGTATATCATCACTAAAGTTGGTGGTGCTTCAAAGATTTCTTGGGCTTTTTGGTGTCCTCTCTTTTGTTTTGGGCTGGAGATGACGCAATTTTTCGAGTAATGAATATGGCTTAGCTTGTGATTTGGGTTTCGATAACCAACTAGATGATATTTAAAGAGGCCATCTGAAAATAATCTTTACCTAGGTGGTGGTTTGGAATATTTTTTATTTTCACCCCTATTTGGGGAAGATTCCCATTTTGACGAATTTTTTCAGATGGGTTGAAACCACCCACCAGAAAATGATGAGGTACTCGATGCGCGCGTGAATTTTTTCTTCAAGCAAAAATGTTGTAGATCTTACACTTGGGTTTGGGCTAGTTGTTTTGTTACAGATGACCCTGAAACACTTGCAAATGTTCGATGTTTGAGATGATACTCCAAGAGTTCGGTGGCCTTTTTTTTCGGTATGGTTGTTTGAAGAGCTGAATTTAAAAGGAAGATATGATCGGTATGATCGGTATGATCGGTCATAGGATGTTGTTCAAAGGTAATGACCTCCAAAATGATATGATTCGTTTGGTATGGCTCTGTTTTGCTGCACAATGTTATGCCATCAAAGTGTGAGATAGAGCCATTTTCCCATCTTAAGCTGAGGGTCTCCTTGTGGCAGGAAGTGCAAAGGATGATCTGACATTGTGTTTGCAACAGTAACGTATAAGCCACGACAAAAATCCTCAGATACTTTCCATTATGCTGGTTGTTTAATAGGGATCCTTTTACAGTAATGGTTTACTTTAATCCCCGCACAACTGTGTAGTACAATCCCTTATATACCCTCAACCGCAAGGGTTCTTTTCAGTGCTCATATGACTGGAAATCCTCAAAATTGCGATGGAAAAAAAGTGCCAACTTTCTCACGTAGCCAAGCAGATTAACCTGACTAAAGTTTTTGGGGGATGACGGAGATGCAGGGCGAAAAGTCAAGAGAACATACAAACCGGAAAATTAAGATAGATACCCGGACCAAAATTAGCCACACACTTTCCAAAGCATCATTTTTGGGTGTCTATATTAAATTTCAGGGGTGTAAACTTTTATTCCATTTGACTGAGGCTTGGGTCTATGGTCGTCACCAGCCTTGACTACCTCCTTGAAACCCGCGGGGTTTCAAAGCACCAAAAACCCGTCCCACGTCCTTTGAAAGCCTTCAGGATGAAATGACATCTGTGATATATACCTCAGAACCACCCCCCACCCAGCAACAGTCACCACCAGGATTATTCCATTTTTAGTAGGGAATCCCTAGCAACCTTCATTTGTGACTGTTACTGGGTGGGAGGTAGACCAAATATATACCTATTCATTTTCTTAAGCAGAAAACCATCAACACCGTTCATCTACCGGTAAATAGACCATCCATACATGCATCCTGGATTGGAAATATATTAATGTGGAGAAAAAGCAGCTACTTAAGGGATTATATTTATATAGATACATAGTACCCTCCTGGGAACCAACATATCGCTTCCGCAAATTACTCTTGAAGATGTGTATTCCTTTTCCAAAGGTAGGTGGAATACGTGACCCTCAACTAACATAGCCCTTGATAATTGATGGAAGGCAAATTTCCTTAAAAGGGGTCCCGCCATCTCTTCAGGTGCTTTTGCTGTTAGTTTCAGGGAGGGTAGTTCCCCCCTACAGGATAAGCGGCTTTCTTCGCTCCCCCGAACCTTTCCCATGCATCGCTTGGTTCAGGAGTTCCACTTTGAGACCTATCAGTTCTACCGCAGATTTAGCACATCAGATGCAGGTTGGGGGGTTGGGTTGGACCCTGTTTTGGGGGGGGGCTCCCAACATCGTCTTCCCGGAATGGGCTTTCTATCTCATAGAATCCATGTATGGAAATTCATCTACATTTACCATGTTTAGTTTAGTTAAGTCAAATGTAGATAAATATACTGGGCTCATGGATCCTATGGGTATGATTTTTGAAGGTTCCCTAACAATACCAAAGCCCGGATCTCCCATTTCCCCCAAGGAAAAATGGCAAAACAACTCGATGCTGGTTCCCAACCGAAGTCCCACGGACGTCTTCCCACGAAGTCCGGCGAAAGTGGAGCAACTTTAAAAGATCAAGGAGGAGTCAGCCAAGACTCGCCTCCGGCCAGACGATGCAGAGACATGAATTGAATGGATGACCTTGATAGCTTTTTGGGAAGCTTTAGCAGCAAAGTGCGGGACAATCAGCAGCATCATATGCCTATGAGTGAAGCTTAGCAATCAGCTCAGCTCTGATAGATCTTCAACAGAAGATCCTCTATCAGTCTCCTGCCATCCCATTCCACCTGAATGTTCATTGCTGTTCAGGACAGATTCTCCAGCAAAATGGAATTGAGCAGCTATCGATGGCCAGATTCCGATTTTTTGCTAAAAAAGATTGCCACCGTCCTTGGGGTCGATTTTGGTTCATGGTTGCTATTTTTCAATACTGACCTGCAAAATGTGTGATTTCACAGTTGATCCCACTGCATCAACGGTGCAAAAAACATCCCATGTGTTCAACCGAACAAGGCGTATCCTTTTCCCCTAGATCTAAGAGAACTACTTGTACCAACCTATTGTGATATGGGTGTTTCCAAAAATAGGTGTACCCCAAAATGGATGGTTTATTAGGGAAGTTTCTATTAAAATGGATGATTCGGGGGTACCCCTATTTTTCGAAACACCCATATGGGGATACATGGGTGTTTTTTCTCTAACAGGCCTTGATTGAAAAGGTGTTTTTTTTGCATAAGCCAATGGCTGAGATTGGAATTATTACGAATTTTTGGTTGGCAAACCGTTTTTGTTCACCAAAAAACAAATCCTTGAGGTTTACGAAGCCATACTCCAGAAAAACAGGTTTCGAAAAACTTTTTAGGGCATCCTGGGGGCAGGGATCCTTACAAGGTGGGGCCCTACTCACCAGTTATGAGTAGGAGCCCATGTCACTCCACTTATAGGGGTTATAGTATCCCTAGTTTACCCATTTATTTTCGGCCATTTATAGGGGCCCTATGTCACCCCATGTATAACCAGTTAGGGGGCCACCCTGCTTTGAGATCACCTCCCTCGCAATAGGGGAATAACCACATGGAACCCTAAGGTTTAAAAAGGTTTGTTGAAACAACCATTTCGACCATTTCCTATGTAAAGATTCCTTATAACCCTAGTTGTACCAGGGAATAAGCCAAGAATTTGCGAACAGTTCAGGTGCCCGTTACTGTAGGTTGGGTTTTTTTGACAAGTCGGGGATTGGGATTACTGGTGAATTTAAGGGTGGTGGTTGTTTGGAAGACGATGATCGGCGCCGGCCTACATGATTTTCAAGGGGGGAACCAAAAAAAATTAGTTACTACAAGGTTGGGCCCCTAACTCCACTTACAGTGGTGAGAAAAAAAAAAACAGTGAACCCCCATGTATTTTGCGGCCATTTCTAGGAGCTACCCTATGTCACTCCATTTATAACAAGCTTGGCCTCGAAACGGCTTCGCTTATCTTGTGGGTTCGCACCTTCGACCGACCCGGGGACCCAGCAGGTCTTAGATATCGACGATGACGCAGAGTTCTTAGCCCAGCCCATCAGTGCCAGCAGGGCACAGGAAATCATGAAGGCCCAACAATGGTCCGGTGGTTCTTGGAAGATCATCCCGCCTTAGTAAGTAGTTGGTAACCCTCATGTTTTTAGCCATAAAAAGGCTATTTGAAAGGGGAACAACTTCAGCTAGGGGGACTTACCAACCATGGTTGCTAACTACTTACTAAATGGGATGATCCTTCAAATTGGTGAAGTGTTTATGATGTTTTTTTGTGTTTGAAAAAAAACTGGTACATTCCGGTAAACTTACATAGCTGGCTACAAAAATGGACCATGAAGTGAAGATGCATTTCCCAATGAAAACGGTGACATTGCTAGCAGAGGGTATGAAATTGATTGTTTGAGTGAGAAAAGATGAGCAAAATGAAGATTCTGAGGTCCCAAATGAGCAATGAAAAAAACCAGTGGTTGTTCAGGGTATAAGGATTATACTTCCCAGATTTTTAGGGGGTATTTCATTAACCAATATAAGGATCCCTATTAACCAACCAGTATAATGGAAAGTAAGATGGTTTTTTCGTGGCTCACTTGAATTTGGATTTTTTTGGCAATTTGTTTTTGAAAATATGCGGGACACAAAAGGGGACGGAGTTGTCTGGAGATATGATCAGTGATAAACTTTTTTGCAGCTAGGAATTGACGCGATGTGCCAATCTCAATGAAACTGGTTGTTGGTTTCAAATATTTTCTATTTTCACCCCTATTTGGGGAAGATTTCCAATTTGACTAATATTTTTCAGATGGGTTGAAACCACCAACTAGGCTGGTGTTTCTTGGCATCGTTTCCGCTTTAAAAAAAGCATCATGGGCATTGAATGAATGGTATGGGGTGGTTCAACCACCGCGGAGCAAGATTTTGATGAGATATTAACTGGATGTATGCATATGGGTGTTTCCAAAAATAATGGTATCCCCAAATCATCCATTTTAATAGGGTTTTCCATTATAAACCATCCATTTTGGGGTACCCTTATTTTTGGAAACACCCACATATACATAATATATACTTTTACAGTATATTTATAGTATATGTTTTCCCTCCATCCTTCCGAAGAAAAAAAAGACCTCTTCGTTGAACGGACAAAAACCAACTCCGATGCCCCAGGCTGTTGCAGAGTCTTTGCCTTATTTGACGGATCATATGGATGCCGGACGCCTCGGTATCAGCGAGCCTGGTTCGAGCGGCAATGGATGATGATGTTTTTTCCTTATGATACGAGTAAAAGGAGAAATATGGTGAGGGTGGTTGAGCACCATTCAGGAATTTTTGCCACTTGATGATTTGGAATCCCACTTGAGTTAAGCAACTTCACTAGAAAGTTCTTATTGACAGAAGGATGTTGTCCGCTAGAAGCCACTGATCCTAACCGGTCCTCACCTTTTACTAACTTCCTGGGACATCCAAGTGCTGTATGGGGGGGTTGATCCGAGATATGTTTTGCCCATGTTTTGCCAGTGCTCCACCTTGAGGGAGGATGCAATCGCTCGGGAAAAACTGAAGGTTTAGTCGTTGGGATCTCCACCACAACAAATATTTTGTCACAAAAGAAGGACAGGTCTGGTACTTTGATGTATTACCTACCCTCCCAAAGTTTAACATGGTTCACCTGAAAATGGCACCATGGAATAGTTCCGAACTTGGAAACCATAATTTTTAGGTTCCATGTTCCACTTCAGGGGTGTACTGCAAATTACAATTGAGTAAGTCATTATTTGGTATACTTTTTGACTGATCTGAAAAACTTGGAGTAAAATCCACCCGTCTATCAAAAGACATCATGACATCATGAATTGAGAAAATGCATCATGTTTTCTCCACACAAATCTGCAAACTGGGCACGCGGTAGCGATTTCCATCTTTTTGGACGCAAATTTGATGTTTCCGTCCACTTGGGTGACCGCACTACAGAACTGATCTTCTTTGGCAACAAGCCAGAAGCCGGCTATGTGATTGACAAACCTCAATGTCTTTGCCGTACAGCGCCACGTATGACTTGGTACGGGCTTGATGGGCCTTGGCAAGTTCGCAGCGAACAACGTGATCGATGCCTGTGCTATTCAGACTAGTCAGACCACATCCTGGTGGTGACGAGCCAGCAGCCTGGGTAGGGGATAGATTCAAGACATTATATTTTAGGAGTGGTCCTTTACCATTCAGAGGGAATCTGGTTGATGATGTTGATGCGTTTGGGCCCCCCCAAGGCCAAGGAGGAATTGGAGGAATTGTTCTGTTAAACGACGTGAGGTAGTGATTTCTCGTTGGCCTGGGATAGTTGTTTACCGTTGCGGACCGTTGGTGGTTATACTAGGCATGTTAAAGTTAAAGGATCATGGGAAGCCATTAGAATCCCACCAAAAACAATCAGCGGAATGGAATGTAACAAGGAAAAATTGAACATTTGTCACGTGAAATTACAAGCAAAACCATCAGCCTGCTTACGGATAGTTTTCCGAAACTGTTGGCAGGGTTGATTTTAAGTTGTTTGTCCCTTGGGCATTCCCAAAGCCATGTAACAACGGGTAAATAATTTGTTGACGTTTATCAAAGGCGGCCTATGAGGTTTCTGATCAAGCTTCACAATTTCCACTGCTTTCGAGTGTGTAGGCAGGGCCCAAGACATGGCAATGAACAATCGACCAGTTTAATTGGTATTTGTCAGGGCGGGATGCCATTCGGATTTTCGAGTTTCATGCGGATCCTTTCCCCATTACCACCACTGTTTTTTGGGCCCCAAACACCTGGTGAAGCGCCTTTGATGCAAATGAGGCCTCTGATTTGCAACGTGACATTTCGCAGGTGGGGTGAAGATCGCTCCGTGGTGAAGAGGGGGGTAAAAGGTGGCATTTTGTGGTTTTTCACTCTGAAAACTAACGGTATGGTATATTCACCTACATTTAGTTGATTATCAGCTTAAATTAGTAGGTAAATGTACCATACATGGATCCTATATGGGTTAGTTCTTCCCCCAGTTTCTGGGGCGTGAAGATTGAATTCTTCTCGACTGGAGGATGGGGTGGGTTCACCCTGGCGTAACTGGATATTTCCGGAAGTTTGGTTTTTTTTCCGTACAAGTCCAGGCTGAGGAATGTAGAAACATCAGTGGGAACCCACGTTTCCTTCATGTTTAGGGGTTATACTCAGATTTTTAGGGCTTAAGACCTTCATTTTTTCCATGGGTTTTGGAGATCCTAAAATAGTGCGGTAGTACTTGGAACCATGGTTAGTTTGGGCCCCCTAAGTAAGGTTGTTCCCCTGCCAAATGGCCTTTTTAGGTCCAATCTCACTATCTGGAGACCCCTTGAGACGATTTTCCCCATACACTAAAAGGTTCAATCCATTCATTCAGTGGGAATTGAAAGTGGACAAAACATGTTTTTTTGTTGATGGAAATTGATCGCCTTGAACACCTACCTAAAAGTTCAACCACCAAGAAAAAGCGTCACTTTTTGGGGTGAAGCCTTCATAAAAACCGTCCAAAAAAACACCGTGCCCCGCGAAAGATCTTCACCCGGTGCAGGCACGCCAACGGCTACAGGAACGGAGTCACATGACGCGAGGCTGGCCGTGGCTAATGTTGGGGTGTTCCACCAAGCAAACAGCCAGGCAACTATCCAGCCAACCAACCCAGTTTGATATGTATTGTTTTGGAGGGTTGATCTTAAAAACTAGAGATCATTTGCATTTCGCCCCTTTGAGTTCAAAAATAGAGTTGAAATCTTGGAGGGTTTTAATGGGGGGGTAAAGTCAACTTTTCAAGTGGGTCAAGTTGGAACGGTGTTCTTTTATGGAAAATGCTAGGGAAAATTCTACTAGGGTCTGAGTTGGGGGGGGGTTCAAAAGGTCCCATCCACTTAAAAATGTACTTCCCTGGAAAACTAACATGTCCCCTCAAAATCAATGGTTGGAAGATGTATTTCCTATTGAAACAGTCCCTTTTTATTTCGACGACATGTTAGTTTTCAGGGGTGTACAGTTCCTTTTACAGTTACTTAAAAATGTAGAGTTTTCAATCATGCCATTTAAGGATAACTCCAAGCTGTGCTTACTTTACTGGCCGGCCAGTCTGATTTGGGATAACCCCCCCAAAACTCCAAAGAAACAAAACATATGTTCATTCAATATCTTTAGGGGATGAAGCCAGGGTTTTTCACGTAGCTTACTCAAAGTTCCCTAAGATACATGGATGTTTCCGAAAATAGTGGGTTTTCCCCCCAAATCATCCATTAAAGAATAGGGTGTTCCATTATTTTCACCATCCATTTTTGGGGGGTTAAAACCCCCTATTTTTGGGTCAACGCCCATATATTTTTGCGTTTGTTTCAAGATTCTTATCGAAGCATTTGTGTCTTTCACCTTCAAGATGCTGAGATGAAAAATGGGATTGCTTCAGTTGGGTTACTTTTTTAAAGGTTCATTCATGGTTGATTCATTCGAATTCTACTTCATCTCATTTCTTGACAAAATGAAGTTAAACAAAAAAATACCAAACATATGAGTTCAAAAACAGAAACGCATTTGAATTCTACTTTCATTTGACTCGTTCAAACCAAAACCCCACCGTGTTAATTGTTGTCATTCGGATTCACCATGCTTGATGTTTAACGATTTCACCATTTCAGGTACGCCCCCTTTGACATACCAAGAAAAAGCAAAAAATCAGATGCAAAAGACGACAACCAACCAACCCCCCGGAAGGTCTTTGAACCGAAAGACTATTTAGGTTGAATGGTCTTTTTCAACGAAAAGACCCCCTTGTTTTATTCAGGGATTATCATCCACAATTCCAGGGGGACTAGTCCTTTTTAATGGTACGTAGTATTTTTTCCCATGCCTTTTTGCAAAGAGTTCTGACGTTTTCTGGGGGGGTAAAACGGTGAGGCTTGATGAAGCCCTTTGCCCGTGGACTTTGTTTGAGGCCCATGGATCTGGGTGGATTTTTGACACTGAAAAATGTTACTGCAATGAGTGGTAAATTCCCGGAACCCAAATGACCGTTTGGTTCGAAAAGGCCATGTTTTGACCAAAAACAGAGGTCATTTGGTTTCCAGCTTGCTAAAGCTGATAAAATTAGGAAGGTTTCTGCAAGTACTCTCCAGGGGAACGATCACATGTCATCCCGCCAAAAGGGAAAACCATCGGTTTTCAAAAGTGCCAGGTTGGGGAGGGGATGTGTTAGTTTTTGGGACGGTAAGGCAGATTGGTAAAGGTGATAAATTCGGAAAGTTCATGAGCAAATTAGATCATTGGTTTATTCATAAAATGTTCCCTACTCTGGAAGTCATTTTAACCATTAAAAGAACAGTCCCTTGGAATTGTTGATGAAATAAACTTTTACTAAAAACCATGGTTTTTTCGGTGAACAAGACCATTCAACAAATAGTCTTTCGATTCAAAGACTTTCAGGGGATGGATAAATGTTGCTGGTATGCGAATGCTTTACCTTCCCTGAAACTTATGGCAAGTTGGAAAAGTTTTCCAAGGGCCTTATGGTAGGTACTATAGGATTCAACCCCACAAGATTCCCAAGACTCTACCAGGATGAAACAGTTTTAGGTAACCAGTTGATCCCGGTCCCTAAACTTTCCATTTGCCCACGAGCGATTGCATTCTGGACGGGGAGCTGTTAGGTTTGTTGGGAGTGACAAGCCGGGGGTAAGCAGAATGTGTCAAAATGGTTTAGCATGAAGAAAGATTCGAAGCTAAAATCCCGTTTTTGACGAAGTAATATGTTGACGAAGATTGGTTGCAACCATCTAAGAGAACCCACAGCATACCCCGAAAGGTGCATACCACAGGCTTCGCGAAAAAAAACCATTGAAATAAAGTCCGAATGAGAAACTGTTGGTGATTTAGGTCTGGGGTATCTTTGAAAATTCTTAGAAACTGGGTCACGACCACCGACCAATAGGTATCCTGATCTTCAGTTTATTTTTGAAGAAGCGCAAAATTTGTTAGAATAGCTGACCCATTGGATTCGAACCAAAGAAAGATCTGTTTTTTTTCTTTTGCAAGGTCCTTTTTCAAAGAACCTTAACAACCCTGTATTTATCCCAGGATGATTCATTTCAACCACAAAGATATTGCTCTAGGATGTCCTGCTGAAATTTTATCAGGATACAATCATGTCGTGGGTGCATCAGTTGAGTTTACGACTTACCCAACTGAAAGAAGCACCTTTTTAGCGGAAGGATGGACAAAAATGAACCCAACTGACCCCAGTAGACACATTTAGCAACCAAAATCCCATCAGATTCCCAACAATACGAATCCTCAACACTTTTCACCCCCTTATTTTGTTCCACCCCAAAAAAAAAACACCGAGAATTCCCCGTGTAAACCGCTGCCGGGAGGATCCATTTGGTCATGGCCTTGTGCTATATGACCTCGTCGGTGGGTGAGCTCTTGTTGCGGACCTTGCAGGTGGGTGGGTGGGTTTTCGGCCTCCCTGGTTGGATATGGCAGCAGCAGTCAGAAAAACGATACGGTGCGTAAAACCTAGGGGGTGGGGAAATTCCTGGAGGGTTATCCAATAATTCCCAAATTCCTAGGATTATCCAATTGCAGGTGAGAATTCATGGGGTTTTACTGGGGCTACAAATATGTAATATATATAATTTACCACTATTGATTTCCGACCCTTTACTGTATCTCGAGATACCTATGATTAACACCTGCCAAAATCCTGTGACTTCCACCCTGGCTTGACCGAATTTTCCGGTATGAAAATGCGGAAACGTTTATTTACAGTGGTCATTAAATGGAACTCATCTTAGGGGGATCAAACAATACAAATCTATGGCAAATTTGAGGGATTTCCTTATAACAATGCATTGTTTGGGTTGTTAACGTAATGATCCCTGATTTATGTGAAGGGAAAGAGTTGACTCCGACTTAATGACTTTAGAAAATTTGTTGGGCCCCAGGTGAAGTACTGTTGATGGAAGAAATCCGGCTAACCACCGGGGATGTAAAAAAACATTGCAAATACTGGTCCCCAATTCGTGGCATCAGGAGGTCTCAACCCCAGCTCTAATGACAATGGTTGCGCCCAATCTGCTGGAAATGGGTGCGACCTGATGCACCAGCAGGAGAATCAAGGCACATGCCGCGGGCACGATAAATCCATGCAGTGTAAATGAGACGCGGCAGGATGTTGCCATTCGGCAGGACGATTTTTTGATGATCAACGAGCAGCTTCTGATTCCCAACCACAGGCGCTTGCACCAGGCCGCTGATGCCAGAGTTGCGGACGCTCTCCAGATCCAGCATGCCATGCAAATTTGGACGACTTGGAAGGCATCCCGGACGAATGGAAGAAGCACGACCGCGACTGCAGCCAATGGGAAAAAACATCCACCAAATCTATTTGGGAAAGAATCCACCTCTTATGCAAATCCATTTGCACCCCTGAAGACTAACATGGACACCAAACTTTTCCATGCTTGAAAGAGAATTAGTCCTCCAAACCATCATATCTAGGCTCCATGTTGGTGTTTGGGAGTGTATTCAAAAAAAAAACGCGAGCACGTGTTTGTTGAAAATGAGTTTTTCTCAGCTAATGGTTTGGCTTAGTGGTTTGGGTTGTTGGTTTGGATTCATAGGGATTCCCGAAAATGAAAGAGATGCAACCCCAAAAAAAAAATCCACCAACCGAAAATGCGAAAAGGCGCCGCCCACTTTTCATCAGCATCCGCCGTTGTCAGGTAGAATCTAAAGTGGATGAAGTCAGTGAAGAGGCGCCACCTTTTAGTGAACTTTGGTTTCTTGGCTTCGAGATATGTCGATGACATGTACTGGGACAAAGGCTGCCGGAAGTACCGGTAGCTATTCAAGAGGAAATTGCCATGGGACTGGTATATTTCGGGGGGACAAATTATAGCGACCAAACCGCCGGTTGGCCACACCAAATGGTGAAGATTGCAAGGACATCTTCCAAAAAAATGCCTTCAATTCAGGTTTAGGAAGTATAGTAATTTGACCAGATATTTACATACTTACATCTACCTTAATAATCTGCCAAATGTAGGATATGTAGGATGTTGATTTGCGAGTACATCATGCATTGTTTAGGGGGTGGTGTCATATGCCATGACCCTTAGGGACCCTTAGGCTTTTTTCACTGATTTCGTTACATGGTTCACTTTACCTAGAAACATGATGTGCATCGAAATCGGGCAGTAGCTACGTTGCCGGATGGGGGTCCACGGCTCAGGTTTTGCAGAGAATTTTTCGTCCAGAAATGGGTTAGTCTCCGAAAAATCCCCCCCATGGGCTTTGGGAAAACAAAGTGGGGAAACAAAGTCACCAATGATACGGTTGATGGACAAAATCCTGCACCACCAAGGATGATAATAATCCCATTATTTATGAGTTTTAACCATCCCAGGTGGTGCAGGATTTCTTCCATCAACAGTATGTATGGGCTAACTCCACATAGAATTCTTTCGCCCCAGTGAAACTCATTTATTTTATAAGGCCATTTATAGGGGCACAACCATGTCACCTCCATTTGGAACGATCGAGTGGTGTCCCATCTTGGGGGATATTTCTGGGTTTTTGGCTGTTTTGCGTTTCCTCTATGTCATTAAAAAATGCAAGTCTGATCAAAAAGGGGTTGTTTTACCTTAGCACTTAATACTGTTGATGGACAGAATCCGGCGAGAACACCAGTTGAGGTCGGTAGTTTATCTCATATTTTTTTTCAGGTTTTGTACATCCCAGGTGGTGTTCTTCCCGGATTTCTGAACCATCAACAGTAGGTGTTTTCACCGTTATGACTCGGGGCGAATGGCACGGGAGTCATTATCCCCGAAAAAAAACCTGTCAGCTTAGACCTTTTTTCATTGTGGGGGGAGGTGCTTTGGGTAGTTTCACCCACTGTTTTTGGTGCACAAGAAACACCTGCCTTTTTTGGTGTTCCTTTGTGGCCACATGTATCAAGCAAGGTTCATTGTTATAAGACTTGGCATCGCCCAACGATGCCATAGCCATAAGAGGGTCCTCAATGCCTAAGTTTCGTGAAGGTACCTACACCCCAAACAGATTCATTAGCAGCATCTGAAAAAATGCCATGAGGACAAAGGAACATCGTCTTCCAAGCATCATTTTCAGGGTGCGAACGGTTCGTTCTTTGCAAAGGTAGGTTGACTTGAACTATGTTTACTTCCCCCTTCCGATGGTAACGGTAAGACACTATCGTGTTAGAACAAAAATTTACAGGCAAACTCACATCACAAGGGTGCCGCAATCAACGGGATGAAGAGCCTAAAACCTACAGTGGCCTTGTTGTTGGTTTGGAAGCTGGCTCACCATTGGCACATGCAATCAATTTCTTTCGGCCAGATTTTTTTGCTGAAGCAAAGCCACCGTGTATTCTGGGGTGAGTAGGGCGGATGTTTCAAAAAAAGCTGCCAGCAGCACCGAAACTGTCTGTAGATCTTCAAATGGGAGTCCCAGGTTGGGTGACTTAAAGTAATTCACCCTAAGAAAATTTCAAAACATGGTATTCCACCCGTTTTTGTGGTCTTTCAGTGGGACAGTAATTGCAGCGTTTGCAATAGGAAATCTACATTTTTTGATTGGAAACTTTGAGGATGTCGTGTTGGCTAATAAGCAGATCTCGCCAAAATGGGGTTTTGTCATGGAGACTATATGGATAATCTGAAACATTTGCGCTCGGGTCCGCATGCCAGTGAGTATATTTCCGACAAGACCATTGTTAGTAGCGACTTATCATCAACAAATTCCGGATTACTATTCTTTTAATGGACTGTCACCTACAGGGTCTTGTTTTAAAATTTTTCAAAAACCAGACAACTTGAAAAACAAACCAAGGGATCCAGACCTCAAGGATAGTTTTACCACCGGCGCCTCCTGTTACCAGAACAGGGAAACCTGCCTGTTTCCGGCCAAAACGACCGAAGTCGTGCCAATTGTTTGAACAATTTGAAGATTGAATGAAAACACACGTTGACAGGTCGTATGACTACTAACCGACCCCCAAAAAAATGAACGGCTGCTTCACATGAAAAATCGCCCAAACCGAAAAAGAACTTCCAAAACCATGATGTGAAAATGTTAGGGGTACACTGATACCGGGGTGGAAGTTTTCATTCGCTGTTGCCAGTATTGAGTTGAAAATCCTTCAAAAAACCCAAGCAGTTTGGAGGGGGCCCTAGACTCACAACTCCTGAGTTGAGGTTGATTCAATGGATGGTTGTGTCAACCACCGGGACATGGAACCTGGTAAACAACAGACAGTTTCCATACATTACAAGTTGTCCTCAATTTTTGGGTTTGAACCTTCGGAGAGAAGGCCATTTCCATTCAAAACAAGGGTCATTTGGGTTCTAAATACGTATGTTTACTATTATCTTTTTATAGATATATATTTTTTTGTTTTTATATATTTATGTTTATATTTATATTGATATTTATATTTATATCTATATTTTTTTATTTATTCATTTATATATATATATATATTTATTTATTTATTGATTAATATATGAATTTATATTTGAATACATATGTTGTATATGTATCCATCCGGAATAGATGTTTCCTTGGAATGGTTCATCGGTCTTTACATTGGGAACTCAATGATTCTTGAAAATGTTGACGAACATCACTGGTTCTGTTGTGGGGATCTTGGATCCCATGATTTCAAAGGTATAAATAATCCTCACGAGAAAAAAATAAACATTATAATCACTGAAAATAAAGAAGAGTAAAAGAACATAAATCAACATGCAGGAAAAGGAATGATTGCTGAAAAAAAATGATGATAATAATAATAAAGAAAACATTGAATCTTAATGTTCAATAGGAAATAGATCTTCATTCAGGGCCCATTTTCCATTGCTGGCTGTAAACCAACTGGTATATTTGGTGTGCAACCAACTGGTTGTAAAGCTATTGATTGATCCATTTTCCAAATGAGGTTGGCTTTCCACGTGGCCATGTCCATCGGCAGCCTCATGTGGTGTCTTTGAAGCATTGCGGCCAGCATGGCGCATAAATTTGTTTTCACCGGAGCCGACTGCGGTGGTGTTCTCGTGTTGAAAATCACTATTTGGTACTACCCCCATAACTATAATATCTCTGAAAATGAATGGTTGGAAGGTGAAATGTCCTTTTGGAATGGTCCTTTTTTGGTTCGGCGGGGAAAGAAGAAACAGAGAATGGGCACATTCAGGGACTGGGCGAGGAACGTTCCCAGTTGTTTTGTTTAAGTTTTGGAAGTGTAGCTGTTTTTTTTAAACTAGCCATGGCAATGGAACCCCTACGTATTGATAGATAAATGATCACTAGGTGGTGGGTTCAAAGATTGTTATTTTTTACTGCAACATAAGGAAGATTCCCATATCCATGCATACTGTTCAACTGGATTGAAACTGAAACCACCACCCAGATGATGGGTTTGCATTCAACCTCAATTGAGCAATGAAAAAAACCGTCGTCGTTTAGGGTTCTACAAGGGATTATACTACCCGCTTGTATGCGGATTGAGATAAAACATTACAAGGATCCCTATTAAACAAGCAGTATAGTATAATGGAAAATAAGAGGTTTTTTGTCGTGGCTCAGCAGTTCACCTGAAAGTAATTCAGCAAACGCACATGTTGAGTTTTTTTTCACCCAAGTGATAGGCTCCCTCGAAGTAGCATCAAACGTGGCCCCTTGTCATTTTTTCTGAGCTTCCATCATTACCCTTGGACACTGGATTATGAAATGCCCCACGGAATTCGTAGCCCTGGGGAGGTTTTTGTTTTTTTTTATTTTCGGGTTTCTTTTTGCATTACTCATACTCCCACGAAGTTTTGCATAGCTCCTGAAAAATTTGGAAGACTACTTTCCTATTGGGTCCCAGTAACTTTTCAGGGGCGAATTGTTAAACATTGGGGAGGTGTTGATTTGGAAAGTTCATGCTTATGGACTGGCAAAACCGATATATGCATGAATGTCGAAGGGAAAAACCGACTCTGACGTCACTTTGAGGATGTCAAAAGTCCAACAAAATGGCCTTCCAAAACTTTGGGCCTTCTGCATGAATATTCGGACAAGTTTAGTGGATGACATCTTCTGATCCCATTCTCTGGATGACATGGGGGATGACGATATTGCAGAATCCTGACATATACCCTTTATGTTTCAAAAAAAATGTATGTTTCAAAAAAATGTAATCAAGAAAATATCTTCATATCTATTTGTATGATTTGTATGTTTTTTCAATCATAATAGATGTTTCTAGGGAGGTTCCCCATAGCTATTTGGAACTTCTCGCCGTTTCGGTTGCGCCGTTTCCCGAGGTTGGGGTTGTACGGGCCCTCAACCTTGAGAAAATGGATGGTTTGAGGTGTGCTGGGACCCAAACTGCCATTGTGCTTCCCTGTAAAGGATAAATTTATCAACCCAATAGTAGGGCTTCTTCAAAAAACTGGGGTGGGTGGCAACTCAAGCAAAAAGTAAAATTTAGTTTCACCCCGATAATTTTGGGGAAACGATAAAATTTTGACGATCATATTTTTCAAAATGGGTTGGTTGAAACCACCAACTCGTAACAGTTTGCACCTGAAAATAGATGGTTGGAAGACTAAGTTTGCCTTCCCTTTTGGGGCAAGTTGGACCTAATTTTCAGGTGCGAACTTGCTGTTAGTTTCAAGGAGGGTCCCAACGGAGTTTTGTTGAAGGGGAAGTTGTAACCGAAACAGAGGTTTGTGATGAATGTTCCGTGACTTGTTGAAAATGACGACTCACTCAGCCAATGGCTAACATTTACTAGGTGGCGGCAACTCAAACATGTTTATTTTCACACCTATTTGGGGAAGGTGTCCAATTTGACGAGCATATTTTTCAAATGGGTTGGTTCAACCACCAACCAGTTTAAACTTTTGGGGATTAGAGGTTTGATAAGACAAATAAAGCTGAAACTTTTATTTCAGGGTCCGAATGGCTGAGTAAACCGTCCAGAAAATGCAGACATGAAACGCACTCCATGTAGGCACACCAAACAGGACTTGTTCCTTCCCAAGAAACATACCCGCAGAGACCAGATTGAAAAGCAGAGATGAAAATCTAAAAACCCTGAAAATCCAATCAAAATGTTTCGGATACCTGGGGAAAAAACACCCTGAAACAAGAAAAGTCGATCAAGTGGGGGTTTTGTGCGCCTCGAAAGTGGATAGAGTTTGAAGGACATCCATTTGCTACCTTAAAGCAGTGGTGACAAACAAAAACATGCAGTAAACGATCCTATACTTCCCAAAAATAATAGCTAATAAAATCTGGTTGGTGGTTTCAAATATGTTTTATTTTCATCCCTATTTGGGGAAGTTTTCCAATTTGACTAATATTTTTCAGAGGGGTTGAAACCACCAACCAGATGATGTTTGAATCTGAATTCTACTTGGAAACCATTTTCCTCCTCGCAAGGCTCCATTTGTGTTCTTAGCAGCGCCCATTGCTTCATACAGGAATGCCCACCTGTGCAACAGCTACGAAGTTCGCCTCCTTGTCTTTGTTCTCTTTGAATATGTTCTTTTAGATATCATGATCTTATATTTTTGGATCCCGGATTTGTTTAAGGTGATGTTTTATTTACTTTCCACCATGGTGAATCACCATTAAACCAACATTTGGGAAAATATGTTTTTACTTGTTCCAAGCATCTTAAGCAAATCTAAGGTTGGATATGATTACTGTATCTTATATAATTTGATGTGATATAATACTAGTACAAGATAGTATAAGATAATATGATTATATTTCATAATATATATTAATGTCTTACGATTGTTTTTGGAGACACGCATCTCAGTAATATCTTCCTCCATTCGACCAATGAGGTCGTATGGCATTCCTCCCAACTTGCTGATGACGGCATCGCAGGTCGACCGAACGGGTTTAATCACCCCGTTGTATGGGGTCGAAAAAAATCGGTTGTGAAGTTCACGTTGGTCAAATGGTGATGCAGCAAAAAATATAGAGTTTGTTGAAAGGGATATGAGTTTTGTTTATCAAAAAGTGGTGTACATTATATACATGATTTGTACATAGTTACTGTTTCTTTTTCATATCGATTTGTTTCTTCAGATGTTACATGTGTAATATTATGTATTTATATACATATATATTTATGTATATGTTTTTATTTTCATATGTTTATATATACACACATGTGTTGGTTTTGAAGTGTGTTTCCTTATATCACAAATTGACGATGTAATTTGCAGGACTCAAATTCCGTCAAGTAGAAAGGGAACCTCCACATGATTTTTGTGAAAGAAATTCACGAAAGATTCTGTAGCTCATTCGGCCAATTGCTAACCTTTAAAATTTGGGGATTATACATATTCAGTGGAAAAAATAAGGTTTAACTTGTATATTATATTATTTCATGGTCCGAAATGGCTGAGTTACGGTACTAGAATTAAAGTTTCCACGCTTGCTTATTTCAGAACTGGCCGCCTTTTTTGGGGAAGACCCTTTTCGGTGCAAAAGAAAAGACACGAAACCCCTTTTTCATAGCTAGGGTTGGTCCTAGGGTGGGGCAGGTTCATCAGATAGATGGTGTTCATGCACTTCTTTTTTTTCATTCCACGATGATTATGCCATAATCCAGGGTGTCCAATCTTTTGATAAATTTTCCCAGAAAAAAATGGAAGTTTTCATGGAAACCCCATAGAGAGTTTGAGAGTCGCAGTCACTGTGGCTTCGGGCTCGCTCTTCACCAATGCAGCTATGAAGCTATAGGCTTTATGGTGTCAGCCGTGACCGCGGTGAGCTGTTGTCGGAGCATAGCAGAGATCTTGTTGAACTGGACTTGGTATTGCCCCAAACATTTTTCTATACATCTAAACGTTTGTGTCAAAGGATGCCAAAGCTCCCGCTTGCTGTGATCTAGTGGTGGTCTTCTACGGTGTTTACCTAACAGCAGATGCAAGAGCCCACGAGGAAAGGATTGTTCTCGCAAACGGTGCCAGTTCCGAAAGGACTCCACGCAAGCGTGGAATCGCCTTCCAAATAAGATCTCATGCGCTCTGCCGCTCCTCCTCCAAGCGCTCTCCCAGCCCGTCTAACAGACATCTTCGCCCGTTTGATAGCAGTTTGCTTATTCGAGGGGATATCCCTTTCAACCTGCAAAAATACTGGTTCCTTGGAGGGGGTGCTAGGGGGAAATCAACCAGTGCATTGTTTGGGTTGGTATTACAATGACCCCTGTTATTGTGATTGATTGATTTCTGGGATTCAACAAAGTCCTCTCTATGGCAGCCAAATATGGCACGAGATTTTGACGTTTTTGTGTGTGTTTTTGCTAATACTGTTGATGGCTCAGAAATCCGGCGATTACCGCCCGGGATGGATATCAAAAACCTCCTACCAACCTCAGCTGGTTATCCGGATTTCTGAACCATCAACACTATCTCCTCACTCTTTCGGAAAATATTCACATGGGGTGAGAGTCAAAAACTGGGAATTTGGGGGTTTTATTCGGGTTTTACCGGCCATGATTGTCCATGAAGGCCACCGTTTTTGTTTGCAATTTGGTTTCGTTTGTTTATGGGTGAAAGGTTGAGTCATTTCATGTTTTCGTGTACAACGATCAAGAACAGCAATGAAACGTAGAACATGTTTTTGGTATGTGTGTGTAGTTCCTATTTCAAAAAGACAACATGTAAATTTCCATGTTGTTACGATATCTAGCTTTTATCATCAACTGAATCTGTGGATGTTGTTTCTTTGCCATGTTTTTTAAAAGATAGATGCTTCTTTCCCAACCAAAAAAAACCCGAAGTTGTTCGCCCACCCCCACGTTGGTTGACTTCGTTGAAAACCTCGAGAAGGCTGCGTTTTTTTCCAAAGCTTCCAGGGCTTGAGTTTGTTGGCCTTCCTGCTCCTCCCGTTGCTTCCGGATCAATTGCATGAAGCACATTGGCCTGGGAGACACAGTCGGGAAGTCGGGAAGTCACCAGGGAAATGGTTTGGTAGGCCAATCCCAGAACTGAAATACCTTAAAGATTCCCCCCAACCCCCAGTTGGTAATGTATTTTCACCTCAAAAACTGAATTAAGGCAATTATAGTAGTGGATTTTTATGAAGGGACAATGATTTTGGGTGGGTTTACCTGTATATTTACATGATTTTGCACGGATTTAGGCAGAAGTTCAAAATCTTCTTGGATATCCAAGATGGGGATTCTGACCATTAACTTTGGAAGAGGGAAAACGTTGGGAGTAATCTACACCCCAGACTGGGTGGTGGTTTCAAATATTTTTCATGTTCACCCCGATCCCTGGGGAAATGATCCAATTTGAGGATCATATTATCATATTTTTCAAAGGGGTTGGTTCAACCACCAACTAGCAGATGTTTAAGATAGACCCTTTTCCAAGTTCCTTTCAACTACACCAGCAGTGGATCGTTTTCCAAGCCATCCATTTTTTCAGGGGCGAGCACTCGCACGTGCTGTTGTTAAACTTCAGGGGTCTGGGTCGTGGTGAAACTTGAAAAAATTGTTTGACGTGGTGCCTTAGGATACCCCAGATCCTTCAATTTGACTTGAATACATACAAGTACCTGTTTAAATGGTTGGGGAAGAAAGACAACAACTCGTTTTTTCGAATCAAAATTGCATGGTCGGAAATAATGATAGTTTTGGAAAATATGATCAACCACATCATATTTCCAATACGATAAAAGAGAAAATATGATGGCCAACATGATCAGCCACTTTTCAATTTTATGTGGGGATGGTGTTCAACCGAGATTAATTTTTGGTTGATATGTTTTTGATTTTGGTTCGATCCCGTGTTCAAAGTACTTGCCCAGCTACTAGTAGATCTATAGGTATGTTTTCCATGGGTAGTATTTCGTCCCCTTTGTAAAAATAAGCAACCAGGGTCAACTGGTCGTCTCTGAGATAAGTTTCCAATCCTCTTCAAATGACGTGGAGGGTTTTGTTGCCGAGTTCTCAATAACACGCTGCAGGTCTTATTTGAGCTTCGCTGCCATGTCTGGAGCAACTTGGCTAAAAGAAATCCTGAAGTTTGGTGGAAGAGATCATCCAATCAATGGAGGGAATCAAACACAGTGCTGCGATCAATTTTCAGCATGGATACCTAAATCAGCCATATGCATAGGTGATTAGTTTATCCAAGAATGGGAGGAATCAAAGTTGATGCAAGTGTAAGGTTATTTCTAGGTATATTGTCACAAAAGCGACCCCTGATGCAGAGGTTCAGTTGCGTCAAATGTTCCAAATGACAAAGAGGTCATATTTTGTTGTGTGACCCTATCCAGCAATTGATATCAAAAGGAAGCTATGAACAGAGCTGGTTCCACGATCGCCCAAAGGGGGAAGTCGATTCTTCCAAGAAACAGTACTGAATATATTGGGATGCTCCCACCCAGGATGCCAGCAGCAAGTAAAGGTCTTATAGGAGTTCTGTACTGAAAAATTGTTTATATAAACTCTGGTGGTGACTGGGTAGGGGGAAGTTCCCCCAAAAGTACGGATGGTTTTTTGGTGGCAGCTTTCAAACATACACCGAAGTTTGGGAGAATGGTGATGCTTTGCTCCACCTTTGTCATGTTTAAACCAATCAACCGTGAGCCTATGATCTATCACTAGGGTTGGCAGGTTTGGAATTGGGCTATTTTGGGTACATCTTAATTCCCGAAACATGAATTGACATGAGGGGAAGAAGAGCTACCAGCTAGCAGTTTCGTGAAAACAATGATTCCTGGTTTTTGAATACATATTCTAATTTTCTTCTCTATCCTGAGTTCTAATTGTTGCCATAGTTCTAACGTTGTATAGGTGAGTTTCCAAAAAAAAACATTGGGGGTTCATCTGTGTAAGAGGTGTCCGATAAGTCTCACTCTTGGAATGGGAAGCAGTTGAGATGGAAATCAAAAGTTCTGATATAGCATGAGTTGGATCTACCAAGACTCTTAACCCAACATGCTGGAGAAAATTTGTTGTGCCTGCTTGACATCTATCTTAAACCCCTCGCATTTGATCTCTTTCACCAACAATAAGGTGTTCTCAAAAATATTCTGCAGCACATCTCTAGGGTTCCGCCTCTTTTTTGTTCGAATCTGCAACCGGTTCCCAACAGCGGCTGTTGTTATCAATCGATTTTAGACCAAAAAAAGTCGAAGAATGTCTTCCAATTTTTGGTCAAAAATCTGCCAAAAAAGCACCACCAAAGGTTCAAAGTGCTTCCAAGCTGCTCTACATTTTGTGGTCTGGCACCTAGAGGGATTTTTGTTGCTCAAAAAGAAACGGTCCCATGGGTCAAAAGTCCTTTTTTTGGGGGGGAATGCTCATCCCATGATGAATTATCCAGATTGCTTTAGGGGCTTAGTTCATCACCGTCAACACGTTTTTGGTTGCCAATGAATCCACCGTTTTTTTCTTTTGCTGCAGGAGGTCCACATTTTTGGGTGTTTTTCATCCCAAACAAACAAGCTTATTTATCTTATTTGATTTTGCACGGTTATGTCAGGTTGTTGTTATCACCCTCCTTTTGGGTATCCTATTCTTCAACCGAACAGTTTCCATATTGTGGCTCATCAAACATCAGAAACTGGTTGCTTTTCCCCATGTTTTTTTCGCGAAGCACCTTTTTTTTGTCACCATGATTTTGGATATCCATTCGTCAAATTTCCAGGGTGTAGAACCCAACTTAAGATCGAAAACAATCATATCCCTAAGTTCCAGTGAGACACGGAGTTTTCTGTGATGGGGTCAACTTGAGTGCTTAAGTGGCTGAGGAGACCTCCTAAAGTGGTGTTTCTGACTAGTGAATATCCCTTATCATCTGCATTTGTGAAATTGAAGCAAATTGTCTTACAGACATTTTAAATGTCTTCAATCTCTGATTTGTGGTGTGGCTTTTTGTTGGCTTGAAGTGGCGTCTCATAGTGACTAATTGGCATCTTTTTTCAGCTGGGGAGCAAAAAGCCACATGGCCTTCAGTACGAATTCCCTAGAAATTCTGAGCAAATCTGAGATTTGTGTATACATATTTACGATTCAATCAGATATGATGGATCATATCCATTCTACTCAATCATATTCGCTTCTTTTACATATGGCACAAAATAATTGACCCTAATTCAAACGGTCGGGATACTAAAAATGGTTTTAATCTGTGGTCTTTTGGTGCTATTCATTTTGAGCGATATCACTAGATCAGGGGTGACTATCCATGCCTCATATCAGCAGTAAGCATGAAGGTGTCTAAGGGGTCCCTTACTAAAAATGTAATAGTCCTGGTCGTGACTGTTACTTGCTGGGGGGGTGAACCAGAATTATACTCTGGTGTGATTCGAAGTCATGTTTTCCCAACAAGAAAATGGTTTGCAGTCAGTTGGTGGTGATTTTCTTGAAAAAAAACACGAACTATAAGCAATATTCGAGACCCTGGTTGCTTATTTTTTTATGTAGGGGATTGTACTAGCAAGTCGTATACAGATTCTAACAAGCCACAAAAATAATCCCTATAAACTATAAATCAACCAGTATAGTTGAATGTCACAAGGGTTTTTTTGCCGTTGCTCGAAGCTGCGCAGGAACTTCAACGAAGATGTGGAGCGTGGGTTCGAGGTGCGTGGAAATCTCGAATGCGTAGCGAAGGGGTTTTGGGCGCACCTTGTGAGATCGGATTTTTTTGTTTAGGGGCTGAAAAGAACGATTTCATGTTGAAGTGTCCAGGGTGTAATTCTTGATTGGGCATGATGTGATAAGCCATAGGAATTTCAGGATATCAGGAAATCAACTCTTTCCAGCTGCAAAATCCTTCTCAATTTCTAGAGTTTTTATGGGTGCCGCCATTCATCGAACACCCGCGTGATGGGCACAGAGCATTGAGGAGCAGGTTTCGGAGACTCCTTGTGTGGCATTTGGAGGAAGCTGGAAATCCCGGCACGTGCACCAATCACAGTGGATTTGTTTGCTAACAGGATTCTATCATCCCTTGGCGATTGGCTGGGGCAGTTGAAAGGTGCTCTGGAACCCCAAATGGAAGACACCAAGGTCTTTGTGATGCTCAAAGCTGGTCTCAAATCAGGCGGTAGTGATTTATGGTAAGGGGCCACTTACTAACTCATGTTCTAAGTGGACGAACGCCGCAATCCTGACCTTCTTCTGGGAGATGAAGAGGATGGAAGCCATCGACCAACTGCAAGTCGACCCGGCCTTCAACACGTTCCTGTGGAGCGTCGAAGAATTGCGGGGTGGTGGCGAGGGGATGTTTAAATGCAGCCGATGATGGCTGCATGGTTGGGGCCTATGGTGGCTGCATGGTTGCGGCCTATGATGGTGGATCCGTTTTATGTATCCCCTGGTGGGTTTTCTTTTCAATCAACCAACCCTTTTTCAGTGATGTTTCATCATGTGTACATGGCATATGGGCCACATGGGCGTGTCTCAAAAATTAAAAGTCCTAAGATCCCATCTACTACCCCCCGAAAATTGAGATGTCACCTGAAAACGGGCCATCCCAAAAGGAAACTAGTCTTCCAACCATCCATTTTCAGGGGCGAACTGTGAGTTGCAGAGAGGGGGTTCACCGGTCATTTTGAGACGCACCCATCTTTCGAAAAGCCTCGAAATAAAAGCTTCAGCAGAATTTTCAGGTACCAAATACATGGAGACGTGATGTGTATCTTCCAAGGCTGTTTTGAAGGGGATCGTACCTCCACATTAGCTCGTTACCTGAATTTTGTGTGGGTGATTTTGTTGTTGATTGGTAGTTCGAAATTTTGTTGTTGATTGATAAACGTGTTGGTGATTCGGGTCCTTCGGTATGTTTTTCAAGGGTATGATGGAAAAAATCCTAGAACTATTTTAGCCTAGATCCATGTCAGCCCGGTATGTTGTTATCCACATATTATAGGTTATTGTCTCGCTACCCCAACGACCACCAGCTGTTGTCCGTAATCAAACCCCTAGTTGGTTAGGTCATATAGGGCATCCTACTACGCATTTATATAGGCATTGTAATAAGCCATTTATAATTTATAAGGATCCCTATGAATCAACTCAGCATTTCATGGTTAGTCATGTCAGACTTTTACCAACCGCTGCTCAGTTGGTCAGGTGGCGATTTGGCGTTTGGCCATCTTGGAAGCCTTGCGTCGATCTGTGGCCTATTTGGCCTTGCTCGCCACCTATGTTGCTTGGTCTAAGAAAAGACACCCAGCCAGAGGTGGTCGGTTTTGTTTGAAGCCCGAAAAACTCACCCTGGACCCCAAAATGCCCTGCAAAATGTTCTTGGAGAGATTGATTTTTGGTAATTTTGTTTCACCCTAAAAGCCTCTGAGTCCATCAGGAATCACCTAGGTTTTTGTTGGTGACTTCTGTGGGCTTGCATGGTTCGATATTTTGTCTTAAGTTCTTCAACCCCCTGAAGCGCCAAATGTTTTTTCCCAGTGGTTTTGAAACGGATTTTGCCTGAGAAGCCTGAAAATCATGAGGTCAATCGGGCAGGTTATGAGTTGTTTCAATGGCAGGTTCTATTCAGCTATTAGAGCCGTGCTGGACGGCAACCAACCACAGGTTTGGGAGAGTCATATAATATAAGTATATAGATATAGACATCTTTTTATATATGTGTGTTTTTAAAGATACATGTATGTTTTATTTGCATATATACATATACAATATGTTCCTTATATTCACGTTGGAAGGAAACCTTTGAAAACTTGATTTGAATCCTCATGGTGAAAATCGCCCGTGTTTTTTGTGCCATTTGTTTTCCATGTTTGAAGATTGATCACTATCGAAACAATTCAAACGTAGGCCCAGGGACTTCGAAGTTTTGTTGATTCGTTTCAAATTGGCCTAAGTGAACCTTTTGGAGCTATTTTTGGGGGTGTTGGTCTCGCAAGGCTGGAAACCTATGGATCTACAAGCAGGTGCCAAAACCCCCCCGTCCCAATTCGGTCGGTTGGCTTCTGCATTTTGATCCATGTGAAGTTTCAAAAAAATGGAAATCTATAGGCGAGGTTGCCGATGTTGTGAGTCATGGATGTTGTGAGTCAGGGATTCATGATTGGAAACCAAAAAGAGTAGAATGAGTAGATTTGCTCCAAGGTTTTTGGGGTCAATTTGTTTGTGTCTGAGCCTAGGGCCCAGCGCCAAGTCAAAAAAAACATGTTGCTAGCAGCTAGAGCTATCATGTAAGTTGTGACTGGAATCTGAGATATCATATATATGGTTGTTTCAACTGGATGATTCCAAGTGAATTGCAGACATTGGAGTGTTTTTGTCTTCAAGTCCTGGTGGTGCTTAGTACCAAAGTGCTGAAGTTCCAAGAAAACGAGAATCGTTCTCCCTCTCCAAAAATGATGATGGGTTTTCAAGACAATGGACTTTCCAGTATCGAGGTATTTTTGTCCCCATCTTTTTCAACGGGACAAACTGTTCATGTTTCAATTGGTGTGTTTAACATAGCCACTGAAAAACTTCCCTTCCCAAAAGTAAAGTACTTTTCCAATCATCATTTTTCAGGGGCGAACTTAGTGAACCCCCTCGAAGTTCACTAACATGACTCGCTTCCAAAATCCACCATGAATCATGAATCAGTCAACGTATTTCCTATTGAAAATGGTGATATTCCAATGTCATCTTACTTTTCAGGGCTGTAAACTTCGGGGGTCCCAGGCGATCCCAAAACGCCGACCCATGTTCGCGAATTTTTTCAACGCAAACCACAAGCCCCGGTGCCTTTTGACGAGGCAAGATACGCATAGCATCTTTTAGGGGCCGGGTTTTTTCTGTCAAGAGAAAGACTTCAATAAAAGTTTAGGTTGTCGAACTCTATATTCTAATTCTTTGATGTTTTATTGCAGGACTGCTGAGTTATGTTACATGGCACTCGCATGTTTTACTTTGTAATGTCAACCACCGCGCATCTCTGTGGGTTTGTCAAAGGCAGAGGTAGGTTTGCAACCGACTTTTTCATCTGCCGAGGAGATTGTTTTTGCTAAGGGCAGGATGCTGGCGCCTTTTTCGCCACCCAAAAAGGGCACACACCAACAAAAAAAGGACAAAAACAGCAGTCACAAGCGACAAAAAACCCAAGAAATCAAAGAAATCAAACAAACAGCCCCAAAAACAGAGTTTGATTCAAAAGTTGGAGTTTCCTTCGCACCTTTTACATGATTTTTAAAAAAAAAGCTCATCGCATCCCTCGTGGGACGCCGGTGAAGTCCAATGGTGCCAGTATGCCGATGGCTGATCCTGGGAGAAAGCTTGGGAAGGCCGCCGAAACCACCTATGGACCCATGGGAATCTAAGGGACCCAGACCCCAATGCCTGTTAAGGGCATGATCCTTCAATGAGGTCTTAGTAAGGTCTTCCTTGCTTGGGAGGGGTGATGGCATTGGGGGTGGGTGGGCTCCCTTGGATTCGCATGATGTGTTGGAGGCTGTGTGATGTTTTTGAATCAAGAGAGGATCAGTCTATAGTTTTAGGATCATCTTCTAGATTCTAGTTCCTCATAGCACTGATTGAACCTGATGTGTTTGACATTTGTATTCAGAACTTGGGGATGGACGATTTACTACAGGTATCCCTAGTCTTCGTGACGTGATTCTTTCAGGAGTTTTTTAAACGAATGGTGAGTCATGATTAGTAATCCCTGAAACCTGAAACCAACAGCGAGTTTACACCTGAAAGATGAAAAAACACTGGTGGTTTAGGGTATATAACATAGGGGATGAAAAACTACCCAGTTTTGTAGGGAATATTTCACAAAAACCATTATAAGGATTCCCATTAGCCAACCTGTATAATGGAAAGTAACAGGAACAACCCTATAAAACCTTGTAAATAATGGATAAACTACCAACCTCAACTGGAAATACTATAATGTTATGGAATTAACCCAGGTTGGAAGATGATTCGGCTTTCCTTTTTGAGAGCTCCGTGGACTCTCTTGTTGTTTTGCAACTTGGAATCCAAAACAAAAAGTGTACAAAAAAGTGGGAAATTTATACCAAGTAAAATCGACATGTTTCCTCCAAGCAAGGAATATATTTAATTTGGCTTGTCCCCTTGCGTAACATTCACCTCCAAGATTAGATTTTGAGTAGGGAAAGTCTTATAAACCTTCACCACTTTTACTAGGAGGGGCGACAACCCAAATGTGCTACTAAAACTTGCAAATCTCTCATCTGTTAAGAACCCCCCACAGAATTTGTTGCTAAAAACCGAAGGGTAAAAGCCACCAAAGATCTACCCCAACGAAAAAGCCCGACGTTTTTTGACCCGAGACAGGCCCAGCTTTCATTCATGGAGTAAAGTCTGATGGAGGTGCCAACTTGGAGGATGGGCTCCCAGGACGGACGGATGGATACGTTGCTTAGGATATTCCCCAGAAGCCATGAACTAAGCCATCAACATCAGGCCATTTAAGTATGGGGTCCCACAACCCCAGTTACAGGAACTTGTTGTAAACACACCACCCACCCCGATCCTTAGGACTTTCATCGCCAAGCCCTGCAAGTTGGGCTTCGTAAGTCCCCGATAGTTGCAAAACTAACTCATTACGGATTCGCAGGAAATCGCCACCACCAAGTACAGATGTTTGTTTCATCCAAAGTCTCAACGTATGTGTCTATGTGTGTGTGTTTCAGACAGATTCTGAAGCATTCAAGATCTTAAACTATGGCGTTTTATGATTCTAATTCCTTAAGTTGACCGAATCTCCCACACCTCACAGACAACTGCTTTTGAAAATTGAATATGGAACCTGAAAATCGACTCCTTTTGGAAATCATGATTTTCAGGTTCCAGGTTGAATTTGGCTAGTGTACAACCGTTTTGGGAGAGATTTTTTGTTCAAGGGCAAGCTGTTAGTTTCAGGGGTGTAGCAAGTCTTGGATTCGTTTGTACAAAGGTGCTGTTTAATCCTCAATGGGATTCATCACCATCATTCATTCTCATTTGGTAGGAATACGTTCGGACTTTTTTGTTCCAACCATGTTTTCTCAGCAAATGGAAGAAATTCATTGGGATTTTTATTGTTTTCCAGTTGCTGTGTTTATGTTCATTTTACCAAAATCTTGGATTTGTTTACTTTACCATGGTAAATCACCATTAAAAAGACACCATTTGGGAATAGTGTTTTTTTTACCTTTTGCCCAACCGCCGAACAAGCAAGCAAATCCAAGAAAATGGCAACCGCCAGCCTTTGTTTTCCCGAAATGAAAGATTTTTTCATCCCACCAAAAAAGCTCCCATCAATTTGATCACCTCCAAGCCACCTCCAAAGGTGCCTGAAGTACCACCTGTGGCAGTACTTCCAGCACGTCTTAGCCACTTGGAGTTCATCATCTGCCGAGGATGTCTCAGTGGTTCATTTGCGGTGATCGCTTTTGTCCCCAAAAGGATTCGGGTAGTGGGACCCCTCATGGCCTTGCCATGGTTTATAAATGGGGGTACTACCTAACTACCTGTGAATTCCTACCAATTTACAGCCGATGTTTCTCGTCGTTTTGCCCGCGTTGAGTGTTCACGCGGCCATTTTTATTGGGAGGGGGTTACACCCCTGAAATTGAACTTAGATACCCAAAATGGCCATATTTGAAAGGAGATACATGTTCCAAAGCGTCATTTTCGGTGTCGGATGTATTTTCTGCCATTCATTTTTTGTATTTTTTTTTGTCACGAAGTTTCCATGCAAAAAGTCAACCCTAAAGTGGCTGACTTTTTGCAAAACATGAACAAGATTTTGGGGTGGACATCTCGTTGTATGGGTTTTTTTCTATGACTTGTCACCCAATACCTTTATCACGACTGGCCAAAAGACCATGAAATAAAGGTGTACCCTTTAATTTTCCTTTTAAATACTGCTGATGCTTCAGAAATCCTGCTCCGGTTGATAGGTAGTTTATCCCATTTAGCCCATTATCTACACATCCCAGGTGGTGCAGGATTTCTTCCATGAACAGTATGGTTTAGAGAGCAGGTGTTTCAACATTTCGACCCCTACGGAAAAAAGTGCTCTTTAAAACACTCAAAAACAGCGGACCAAATGTTTTGGGAGGTCTGCGGAAAACTACAAATCCGGTATTGTTTGAACTCGGAAGAGGCAAGATGCTGTTGATGGAAGAAGTCTTGCATCAGTTAATGTTGTCAAAATCCCATTATTTGCAAGGTTTTGTATATCCCAGGTGGTTGCTTGGGATTTCTGAACCATCGACGGTATGACCAAGAATTGCTGAACGCACTTGATCGCAAAAGGTGTTTTTTTCCATTTCTATCGTTGATACCTATGCAATTTATTTCCTTTTGATGAGCCAAAATCCAGCGAACCACTGGTTAATATGGTAACTGTCCTACAGTTGATGGTTCAGAAATCCCATTCCCAACCACCGTTGGGATGGTGCTAAAGCCTCGTAAATAATGGGATTTCAACTACCTTCACCTCAACTGGTTTTCTCGCCGGATTTATGAACCATCAACAGGAATTGTACCGTGTTTCCAAAGCCTTCCCGGCAAAAAATACGCCGCCAGTTCATCCATCATCAGGTTCGCGGATTTCCTCGCCAGTGCGCGGTGGGGGTGGCTATGTTGGTCCTGCAGGACATGGCTTTGTCCATCAGGTGTGTTTGGGGAGAAGGTACGATTTGAGGGGGTGAGCTAGAAACCCTATTTGTGGGTTGGAGTTGGGTGCAACTAGTTCTGACTTTAGTTGGATTGAAGTTGGTGTTGGGTGAACAAAAGGGTCTGGGGAGAAGGAACGATTGACTGGGTTGGGGATTTTTGTTCAGGCAACAGGTGCACTCCCTGAAACTAGCAGGTCGCCCCTGGGGTAGCTGGTCGTTGATAGGTTAATAGGACTTTGATATTTCAGCCGGGATCAATTTACCTTTGCTGTCATTTATGCATGGGTAATCATGAAAATGGGCCCGTGGTTATTTGGATACAAGAGGGGGAGGGTGTTCCCTTTGTTTTACTAAACTGTACCAAACTTAGTATGCTTATATAGTCTTTTTGATATCCCATCAATCATCGCCAAAACGAAACAATCAAAACGGTCCAATCATCATCATCATCATCATCATCAACAACATCATCATCAGATCGACTCAATGGTCGGTGTCCAATCAGGTGGTTGAAGCACCCAGCATCCCTGGCGAAGTGCCAGAGATTAAGGTGAGATGGACGATGGGCCTGGCGGAACGGAAAAGGTGGTGAGGATATTCCTGCAGGGGTTACTTGGAGGGGATCTCCTCCAAGGACTTGAAGCAAAACTCAAAATGGTTGTTTAGAGTACCAGTTTATTATCACTACTTTTTTTACCACCAACTTAGATCATCCCAAGAATTGTAAGTGGTTAATAAGCATGGTTTGTTTTTCCCCTAAGGATCGGGTTGTGGGATCTTTTCCAAATGGTCGAACTTCAAGGCTTATAAATGGGGGTGATCCTAATCACCAACTAGGATGATCCTCCAAGTAGGGGATGAAAACCTTACCCCGGGGAATATTATACCCTCCCGAAGTTTAACATAGCCCTCTGAAAACTTACCTTCCCAATAGGAAAGGATCGTCTTCCAACCACCATTTGTCAGCGGTCTATATATGTTAAACTTCGGGTGGTATGTTAAACTTCGGGGGGGGTAAGTCTACACGTCTATTGCAAGCCCTTAATCATGTGGCTAAGTGATTCCTCGAGTCAAACCTTAGGGGCCAATCGCCAGACCCTCCACAACGAGGTGCCTCCGCACCTGGAACGCACCAGCACCGGACTGTCCATCATCTCCAAGGTGTCATCATTGCCTCAGGCCAAGGCGGTTGTCATCAGTGAAGATGGTAATTGTTGTTTGAAAAAAATCGCAGTTTAAAGCAGGATGTTTTATCACCTTGTACCTGAGCAGGTTTCTTCCAAGCAAAGGATGCATTGTAGCTGGATGATTTCCTTCATATTATATCTAGATGGTGGTTTCAAATATTTTTTTTGTGTTCACCCCGATCCCTGGGGAGATGATCCAATTTGACGGTCGCATATTTTTCAGATGGGTTGGTTCAACCACCAAGAAAGTGATGAGTTGTCCTGATTTTGGCAGGTGATCAAAGCAAAAGAATATTACCCATTTCCATGGTGAATTCGTGTTGGCCATGAAGAAAACAAAGTTCACGTAACAAGGAGCTGCTGCTATGTCCAAAGATTTTCCTTGGGAGTTTTTCTGACACTGTTGGGTTGGTGAAGATATATGGCAAGGTTCCAGTAGATGATAACTGGGCTGTGTTTAGTGATCAATGATGTGGGTTACCCTCCCTGAAACAAACAGTTTGCACCTGCAAATTGGTGCTTGGAATCTTAGTTTCACGGGCTTTTGGTGGTGTAAGAATTCAGCTATGGGTAATTGGTGGTTTGGAGCCTGGTGGTTTGGGATTCGAATCGGGATTACCCCTAAGTAACAATCCCTTTCATTTTCGGGGATCCTAGGAATCAAAACCACCGGGGCCCCAAACCACCAATTACCCGTTGGGTTGAGAATTCATGCTTCTCAACGCATAGGATCCATGCATGGTATATTTATCTACATTTACCATAAAAATCAACTAAATGTAGGCAAATATACCATACATGGATCCTCTGGGCAATGTCACGCCGTGATTGTCACGTGCCAGGCACCGCAAACGGGGATACCTGTCTTGGAACGTTCCGGTACGGGTTTGTCCTCCATCTCCAAGGCCAGTTTTGGACGAAAACACGCGTGAGCAATGAAAAAATCCCTAGTTGTTTCGGTTATATGGGTGTTTCCTTAAATGGTGGTACCCCTAAATCATCCATTTTAATAGGGTTTTCCATTATAAACCATGCATTTTGGGGTATCCCTATTTTTGGAAACACCCATATGGGATTGTACTACACAGTTGTATGAGGATTATTTCATAAACCATTATAAGGATCCCTAATAAACAACCAGGATTCCATGGAAAGTAAGACCGGTTTTTTTCGTTAAGCTCACGTTTTTGTTTGTTGCGTTCGCAGGTGTTTTTCTTGTTGGACAAATTTTGCACGGGAATGCCTACGGATGAAATGTCCTGAGGTGTACTTGCGACATTGAAATTTCACATGTGCTAGGGTCGAAACTCCATTGGCTCCGCATGGTAGGGGATAAACTCATCAACCCAATACTAGGGGTTTTATATGGGGAGTTCCTAAAATGGTGGTACCCAACAACCATTGGTTTTCCTACTAAAATTAATCATTTTGGGGTGTTTTGGGGGTACCACCATTTAAGGAAACACCAACATAGCCATTATAAGGATTCCATCTTCCACAAAAGCGACTTTTGGGGTAACGGAAAATGGACGCCACACTTTTTCTGCTGGAGATACATGTTTTCCAAAGCCCATCAATTTTTTTGTGGGTATCCATGCGAAAAAATTCATCTTTCGGAGGGTTTTTTTTACCGAAGTTGTTTTTGCGTTGCTTTTTCTCAGTGTTTCAACCTGAAGATGAGAAAGTTGCTTCCCGGGCAGGTCACGGATCGCTCATTAAAACATGGCTCCAAGAAAGAATGGTAGATCCCAACAACAAAAAATTGATGTTCCCATGGTGTTGGAATATGATATTCTCCATGATTCCCTGATTTGTTTGTGGTTTGCCAGTGTTTTTGGGCTCTTCACCGCTGAATCGTTTCATATCATAAACCAGTTTAAGGTCCCTGTTAACCAACCAGTACAACGGGATCTACCTAGATTTCGCTAATTTGTAATGGAATGTCACATGGGTTTTGATCACCAGCATGCTTCCAGGGTTAGCCAGCCCCGCCAGGGCCGTTTGGAATCCAAGACCCACAAGGTTGGAATCCTGTCTGTGTGTTTGGCCGTTTTTTGGGCGGGCTCAGCAAACCAACAAGGAAGACCATCCAGGAGAATGGAACAAATTGGACTGTGATCAAAAATTTGTTCGAATGTGTGAAAAATGGGATTTGATCCTTGCATTTGGGCTGTGATCGGGTTTGCTGTGGTCGGAATGTGTTTTTTCCCCTGCGATGAATCGTTTTTTTCCCGAGTTTTGTTGAGAGATATCTTTCATATATTTTTTTCCATTTGAAGGCCTCAAGTTGACAACAAAAAATAGTGCAGGTTTCATATCTCATCGATGGGTCCGGTTCCGTTCCCGCCAGAGAACTCCGAATAGAGCTCGGGTGCAATTCTCCAGCTTGGATTTGTTTTTGTTGGTGGTTTTTTTACGGATTCTACCATGGTAAATCACCATAAAAAATCACCGCCATTTTGGGAGAATATGCTTGGTTCACTTTTTCCACATCAAGGCAAAGCAAATCCAAGGTAGCTGGAACCCAAGCAATTTTTTCATCACAAGCTACCGGAAGCCACAACTTCCCATTCCCATCACCACGCACCTTATGGTAGGGGAATAACCAGGAATCAATCCATGTATCCAGCAGTTAAAGGGCCCATTCCTGCAGCCAGTGGCAAAAGAAGTCTTGGAAAAAAAATCTATTTTCACCTTCAAGCTAATCACATCTCACCAAAAGATGTCCCTGAAAAAAAGGTTGCTGTAAGCTACGTTTTGGGGGTGACCGTCGTGCAATGTCGTTCTAATTTTGGGTAGCTTCATACGTCATGGGATCTCAAGGAGTTGTGAATTGTTTTTTTTTCAGGGTTTTAGTTTTCTTTTCCATATCAACCTGTGCAAGATTTGGTACAGTAACAACAATGGAAAATTT
The DNA here is from genome assembly GCA_000507305.1 of Breviolum minutum Mf 1.05b.01. Classification (NCBI taxonomy): domain Eukaryota; class Dinophyceae; order Suessiales; family Symbiodiniaceae; genus Breviolum; species Breviolum minutum. The sequence continues at coordinate 55,914 of DF240817.1, forward strand.
TGCAAACAAAACCCAGAAATATGAACTCGTTTGGGACGAGGCCTGTGTTATCCGGAATTACCACAGCCAAGATGAGCAAATTCAAACCACGGGTCACGCGCAGTAAGTGGTCCAGATGCAATGATGGATCAGATCCAACAAGCTCATGAAGACGAGATCCAAGCCTTGATTGCCTGTCACAAAGAGGAGATCAAAAAGATGAACGATCAGCAATGTCAACTGGTGGCTGTCAACAGCCAGCTGAAAACAGATCTGGGAGCTGCCAATGAGCATGCTCTGAATCTTCAAGCAGAAATCACCACTTTGAAGAACAAGCTTCAAGATGCTCAGGACCCTCAGATCTACAACGACTTGCTGAAGAAGGCAGAAATTGTGGGCGTGTCAGAAGTACTAAAGCTCGCAACTGGATGGGTTGACAGGCAACACCGCCACATCGGCGATTCCTGAGCTATCTCTTGCTCTGGCAACGCAAGCAGGTGACGGCGGGCGACCCCTACCTGGGTTGCTCCAGCTCCCGTTGAAGGAGGAGCTCAGGTCAGAGCTCTTGCGCGATGTAGGGAGCAAGCTCAACCCTTCGGGGAATCGTTCTTACGCAGCTATCATAGCCAAGCGTTTGCAGAAAGCTTCACCGATCAAGACAATTCATTGTAGGTTAGAAATATCTCATTTACAACAAGGGCTTTCCAACCCTTTGCTGGACGCCCTTCAGGCGCAGCTGGAACGCTCTGGCACCGGCTTGTCCAAGGTGCCGGGTTTGCCGTGAAAACTCAAGAAAAGTCCATGACTTCAGTTTTGAGGAAATCTACAGTTGCCAAAATGCCCAACAAAAATTCGGCTTTTGGACTTATACTGACTCAGCCAGTGGCTTTGTTTGAACTTTTGGGGGGCTACATACGGGTGATTGGAAGTGAGAAATCCTGCGCCACCTGACATGTTTAAAACCCTGTAAATAATGGGATGAACTACCAACCTCAATCGGTTAGCCGGATTTCTTCCACCAAGGGTATTTCCCATAGCATCCATGTATGGTTCCCTACATTTACCATGAAACTCCAACCAAACTACATACATGGATGTTATGGGTTTAATAGGAAGGTCTTTTGGCCAAGTTTTCAGAAGATTTTGCCCAGGATGTGTTGGTAGAGAAGTAGATGAACACCCCCTCCGTGTCTCCAAGATGGTGACTGCCCAAACACAAACAACGAAGGACATCTTCAGGGGGGTAAGGACACCTAGTGGTGAATTGAGAAAACCTTACCCCCCTGAAAATTAACATGTCCCCAAAAAAGGTACCATATCAAAAGGAAATGTCATCTTCCAAGCACAGTTTTTCAGGGGAGATGTTAGTTTTCGTCGGGGTAGTATTGTTGTTTAGGCCTTTGGGTCTGGGATGAAAAAAGAAGCTCTAAAACTGTTCGCCCCTGAACAGGGACCAATGGAAGAGAGGACAGGCTTGTCTTCCAACCATCGTCTTCAGGGGGGAGCTGTCAAACTTTGGGGATTTATATCGGCCTCTTTTTCGATCCTTTAAATTTTTGTTGTTTTTATGGACCTGATTTTGTTGATCTTTGACCTGCGACATCACTTTCTCACAAAATTCATCACCATTTGATGGCGAAATCACCATTGTATGGATTGCTATAGCCACCCCTTATGGAAATTCCTCCGCAAAGCACCTAGTACGATGAAATCAGGGTTTGATCAGTTGAAGGAGTGAAAACTTGGAGGATCATCGTAAGTCCCCTATGGATCGGGTTGGTTCCCCTTCCGAATGGCCATTTTATGGCTCACAAATGGGGCGGTTACCTGGCTTACAAATGGTTGGTTACTGTTACTAACCACTGAAAACTAACTGGGCGAGATTCCTCCAAATAAGGCCCCATCATCCTCTCCCTTTCAAAAAATCGAGACCCTTGATGAACTTTGACCCCATCCCCAGGGAGTCAGTCGTCAGGCATGACATACCCCAGACCTGAACCCCAAAACAACCTTTCCCGGATGAAACGAGCCAGGCAACAGGGATTTCCAAGGTGGCGGGGTCTGGTGTCGGGGGTGATTCTTGTTTGATCCTTGCAAAAATGGAGAGAAGAGAGAATCATAGGATCACTTTAGTAGGGGTTTTCCCCAAATTTTTGCTTTGAGAAAGAAGGTGTTTCCCTTTAGTAGAATTCTTTTAGCACCTTTAGCGGTGAAGAAGAAGCTGTTTGATACCTCCACCAAGCACTGCGTTGGCTTCCAGCACGACGTGGAAGCTGGACGTCCATGGACGAGACATCCTACGACCCTAAGTATGAATGTGGAAAGTGTTTAGGGAGAACAACCTAGATTAATACAAGTACCACGTGATTCAAAGTGATCTTTTTATCCCCTAGTTGGAGATCACTTAACCTTTGAAGGGGTCAAGGATCACCATCCCAAAAAGGTCACTTTAAATCACCTGGTATAGACATAGATACTGTTTAGGGAATTGTTGCCAAATTTGCCCAGGTTGTTACATCCCTATGATCTTGAGAAGTGTTGCCCCGGTTTCTTCGTTTACATCCTCGAGTTTTTCGGATATCGCAAGGCATCCAGTGCGTCGACCTCCAAGAAAACACGTTTCCTGGAGGACTTTTGGAACATTCATCCAGGTCAATTCGACAAAACCCTGGAAAAATCAAAGTTGATGCAAAAACAAATGATCCCTATGAAACGACCAATATAATGGGAAGTGAACATGAAGTGAACGGTGTTTTTGTTGTGGCTCAATTTCACAAAAGACACCGTGACACCAAAAGAAATCAGGACCCGGAGACCGAAAACATCTCCACCGAAGAAATGGAAGAGGCAACGGTTTTAAAGGGAAAGCGTGGTGTGAGGAAGAATTCCAATAGACCACTTTGAACAATGTTGAAGACCTGCAAAAAACAAGGGCTCATAGTTTCAAACCAAGGGTCATTAAATGGGGCCCATTTTGGGAGGGGAATCAAACTTGATGCAAATGTATGGTTGAGTTTTTGAGGGATGCCCCGTATGGTACATGTCTTGGGTTGGCAGAGTAATGACCCCGAAATACAAGGTTCATGGTTTCAAAACTTGTTGGAAAAACTACCCCAACTCAACTCTAGGCCTTCAAAAACTATTTGAAATACCATTGGATGTGGGACCGTAGCAGTGTCCCCCTACTAGAAATGCAATAATTCTGGTTGTCACTGGCATCCTGGGAGCGGGGGAACACCCAATGAAAATACACAAAGAAAAGATACAACAACCTGCCATAACTCGAGGAGGGCTGACCTAAAAACCTCCTTTGGAGAACTTTTTTGTCAGAAACGCAAATCGTGGAATGATGCATGTACAGAACTTTTAACCGGGCCCTTGTTTAACCGCTGTCAGATGCCCATCTACCACCACTCCTGAAAACCCCATGGGATTCCTAAAAACCCACCGAAAGCACCGACCAGTCAGAGTCCGAGTCGGAAAGTTCACAACGGAGCGATGCATCCAGCGATCTTCGTTGGTTGCCCAGTTATGGTGGAGATGGGATTTTGAACATCGCTCCCCTTGGTAGTTCTGGGGAATGACCAGAGGTGGGTTTTTTGGTAGAAAAATTAGAAACTTCCAAAAAAAACAAGAGAAGAGAACTATAGCTGGTATTCTAAGTGGTACACTCCGGAAGTTTTAACATGTCCACTGAAAAGTGAACCAGGGAAAAAAAGGAAAGGCTTGTCTTCCAACCATCATGTTTGAGGGGTTCTGATAGTTTTTTGGGGGGTATATTTGGTACCAATCAGGATTGATGTTACTGATTGAGTGTCTCTGAAACTAACATAGCGCATGAAAATTGATGGTTGGAAGACGATCCTTTCTTTTTGGGTTTGGGATCGAAATGGACTACTTTATCAAAACCCACCTTGTTGTTGGTTAAACCCCCGAAAACTAACATGGTTGGCTGGAAAGTCCCCAATTTCAATAGGAAACACATCGACTCAAATGGTGGAGTTCTTAGTTTTCGCGGGGGTTGTATAAACGAAGTTTTTGTTCACGTCTGAGGTAGCGGAAAGCCAGAACCAACTGCGCCAGCTAGCAAACCAATGTTGATGGGTGGTGATTCTTGGCGGCTACACGTTTGTATTGTTTGTTAAGCGGTGAGGGATTTCATGGTTCACTACCATGTGGACTTTTTTTGCGTGTTTGTTTGTTGGTTGATGCCAGGATTTTTTCGTTGTGTTAGGTTGTTTTGTATTGGCTGTTACAGTTCTGTTTTTTTTTGGAAAAAGATCTGAAATCACCCATAAAATGGAAGTCGAATTTTTTTTGGTGTGGCTCCGAATTTGGAAGAACCGATATGAGCCGATTGTTGAGTGATCACACGAAGGCCCCTTTTCCCCCTCCCTGGTTCTTTGGTTGGCTGGCAAAGGGGAAGTCCATGGTTCATATTCGTCCTATCATCACGTTTATTGGGAGGGAGATGACCCTTGGAAATGATTTTGATCTTACTTCAAGGGTGATTTCAGGGACTCCCAATAATGGGACCTCCTTCTGGTAAGCTCCCATACTATTCCCATACTTCAAACAAATTCCTATGGGAGGTCCCTGGAATTTTGTTGATTCCTTCACCTTCAATTTGACACTTTACCCCGAATTTTTGCCACCGAAAACCCTCCATCCCAAAGGCGCTAAAGAATTGATGGGATTCGTCAAACGTTTTGTTTCTCCAACTTGTTTTTTTGTTGCTGATATCTTTCCTGAAACTAACATGGCCCCGTGAACATAGGCCGTATCCCAAAAGGAAATTTCATCTTCCAAGCAAGCTGTTAGTTTCAGGGAAGTGTAGATGTTTTTCCATTTCGCCAACCCCACCTAGTTGAAAGATGAATTTTACCTCCCCCCCCATTGTGGTCCTTATCAGACACCCGGTTGGTTGTTTTTCTTGGGACGTCTTTTTTTCTACGGGAAAAAAAAAACACGTTGGAAGTGTCCAAAACGGCCCCCCAGGACTCACAAGAACCGTCGAATTTGATGAAGTTGGCCTTGTTGCAGCAGTTCAAGGCCAGGCAAGGGGAGAAAAGGTGAGGGAATTTGATCCAAATTCCCTGGTGGATTCTGGGCATATCTTAGATTCCTTATTCCCCTTAGCTCCTTTGAGTTTAGTGGGATTTTATATGTAACCTACTAAGACGAGTTTAACTTTTAGCAGGGGACCTAAGGGTTGCCATGTTTTTGGGTTTTAACAACAACTAGGTGGTGAAACTTCAAATAATCTTTATTTTCACCCCGAACCTTTGGGGAAGATGATCCAATTTTGACGATCATATTTTTCAAAGAGGTTGGTTCAACCACCAACTAGACACGAAATCAGGATGCGAAACGAGAAAATTCCAGTCAGATAGGTTGACATTGCATTTTAGACGTTGAATGACTGGATACCAGACTAACTCAGGTTTAAATTCCCCTCGTTTCTATTCAATTTGATGGGATTTCCCAACAAGAAAGTCCCAACCGAAATCCTTCAGGACTGACCCCCTATTGAACCTCAGCTAGACCAACCTACTTGCCGTCAAAAAAAAGAAGGCGGAGTTTTTGCAAAGTGTCAAAAGCCGACGACGCGAGTTCGGGGCACCTGGAGAAGATGTTCACACCATGGGGGTAAACGAACATAGCAATGAAAATGGGCCCGGATTGAAGATGTGTTTCCTATTGACCTATTGAAAATGATGGTATTCCATTGCTATGTGAATTTTATTAGAAGGTAAGGCCTTATTGAAAAATCATGGTGGTTGATAATCCCTCAGTAGGGCCGGCTATTTTCCTAGGGGGAAATGTGGCATAGGGGGAGTATCCCTACAAAACAGGAAAGTGGATGTTTCGCCTCGAAAAAAACACGGGCAGGAAAAATAGAAGATATCAAAGTACTCTATTTTTCCAACGTTTCCGGGAAGTGGAAAACGGTACAAAAAAATATGTGTAGAACATAGATTTTATGAGAGGAAGCATACCGAGTAATCTACAAATATCAGAATTGCTGCTCTTCAGGTTTTTGTTTGGACTTTTAACTATTGCATTTTTCAGTTCATTGTTGGGAAGTTGAATATAGATAACCTCAGCCAATGGCCAACCTTTAGACTTTTGAGGATTGCATATTTAGTAGGAAAAAACAAAGTCAACAAAAAAAAGCTTCATGGTCCAAAATGGCTGAATGAGATAATGACCAGGATTTCGCCAAGGTTCAGTGGGATGAAAGAGATTTTCCGCTGGGAATGCATGACCACCATGACAAAAAGTCGCGTGCGTTTTCCGATCCCAGAGAATTTTGTGGCCACCATTTTCTGCGGGGACACTGGAAATCCCTTCAGGTTTGTTTCTTTTTGATGGGGAATCCTCGAAATGTCTTGGATTTGTCTTTGGAAAGGTGACATTTGATCCTTTCAACCATCAAAAAAACGCCATTAGATCACTTTTTTAGGGAGCAGTATATGTCAATCCCCTCCCGAAGTTTAACAGCTCGCCCCTGAAAAGTTGCCTTCGTAATAGGAAAGGCAAACAAACGTCTTCCAACCACCATTTTTCAGGGGTAAACTCTCTGTTAAACTTCGGGGGTGTATATCTTACTTTTGCCTCAAGCAAGGGAATCTAAGAAAATGACCCAAGATCAACTTGATGAATCTTTTGGCAAAAGTACCTAAGTAGAACCTGCCTTGCACGCAGCCTGTACTGATCATCACCAAAAAATCTGCGAGTAAGGCTTTACCTTAAGAGCATCTCCTTTTATTGACACTACTGTTCACCGGAGAAGTAGATTATCCCATGATTTTTCAAGGTTTTTTTGCTCCATGCTTTACAGCCCACCCATCAACAGCATTCATTACGCCTAGCGTTTTTCCCTGAAACGAACGCTTCACAGTATTTGAAGAATCCCAGATTGGAAGATGTTTCATTTCCAACGTTTCTATTCAGACGCCAATATTTGTTTCATCATCGGAAAATTTGTCCGTTTCTTCGGGGCTTTGTTTTTGCGTTCACGGACGCTAAACAAACCAACCATTCGTCGAAGAGAGAACACCGACCGAAGCACCAACAAGGTGGACCCCCCTGGCCCTACATCGTTACAAGGGTTAATTTCACCCTGGTTACCCATGGATTTGAGGGGTTAATTTCACTCCATTTACAACGATTGTAGGAGGCCTACCTTGAAATTGGCTATTGAAAATTTTGGACGTTGACAAATGATGATCCCAAGTTTTAGATCCCAAAGTTGTTGTTGATTTGTACCCAAAACTCGTAGTTCAAGAAATCCCCTTTCTAGGTGGTGAAACTTCAAAGCTTGTTTATCTTCACCCCGAACCTTCGGGAAGATGGACCAATTTGACGATAATATTTTTTCAAATGGGTGGCTAAACCAGCAACCAGCAGGTGGAGGGAAGTTAGTTGGATACTTACCACCATTCCCCCAGCTCCAATCTTTCAGGGTCAGCGTGCCAGCAGTAAGGATCTCAGAGTGATTTTGATTCAAAATTTGTTGATGAGAGTTGATGGTGAAAAGATGAAAAAGTGGAATCTTTTCCAATTCTCTCATTTTTGCAAGGGGGTTCACCAAGGGGTAGTATCGATACAAGGAGGTTTCCATACCCTCATATTCTCATTACCTGGTCATTTACACGGGGGTTTAATGGTATAGATTAGGGTTGTCCCCCCTTGTAATATGTTCCATTGGGTTTTTGTCAGGGATGCATGAGCCTAAAAGATGTAAAAAGCCTGGTAGTCACTATAAATGGGATAACCCAACCCTCATCTTCCAGTTCCAAATATATTTGGATCCAGGGGCCTAGTTAGCCGATATATTGGCCGGAGCTTGGTTCCAAAAATTTATAGGTAACTGGAAGATGAGGGCAAGGTAAAGATGACTTTTGATTTAGGTCAATGATTTTTGGAGGAAGGAGTTCACGAAAGTTCAGGAACGTTTTTTGGGGATAACCTCAGGTTTACAGATGACATGTTCGCCCCAAAAGTCCACGAAATATGATTCCCAGCTTGAGTTGCGCATATTTTTCAAATGGACGCGCTTTTTTTGGTTGCCACTCATAGGGGCAGAAAAGTGTATGTATTGACCCCAGGTGTAGTGGATCTTTTTTAGAGAAAATGGTTCCAAAATGGGTTTCACTTCTTGGATGTGTATTTTCTCGCTGATTTTTCGTTGTTCCGGATTCTACCATAGGAATGTCCTTCTTCACGGAATATTTCCGCAAAAGTTGGGCACTTTTTTGGGAACCAATTGAAAAGTCGAGCTTAAATCTCCAGAACAACAATATTGTATAAGCAAATTCACAGATACATGAACGGAAAGATGAAAAATCATGTGGCTATGGTCTTGTCACAAATCTAGGTACGCTCCCAAGAACTAACATAGCACCTGGCCTGTGGGGCCTTTTGCCCCACAAGGGTTTTGATCACTGCTCAAGGGAGGGATGCCTAAGGTGGGGAGGTTTCCGTAGTATATCTTCCCTATGCTTTCCGTATGGGTTTCTAATGATCCCTAGATTTTCCCAAATCTCCCCTCGTGTAGAAAGGTCATCATACATCCCTGAGAACGGACCCTTGGAAGAGGAGATTAGTTTTGGAAATCATGTTCAGCTTCTAAGATGCTTTTCATGGGTGTGTAATTTGGCCAGATCAAATAGCATTCAGAAAGGATTTGCAGATTAGTTTTCGCAGTTTTGCTTAGAACTGTAAAAACCTACCCTCCCTGAAACTAGCATTTGCTTTTAGGCATGCCTATTTTCAGGGGCTATATTACTTCCAGCCCCAACAGCAGGTTGAGGTGTTTGTTTTTTCGGAGTCAATTGCAATCAAAAGATTGATTCATGGGCTGTCATTCCGAAGCATCAGAGTCAAGAGGTGGTTAAATAGCTTTAGGTATAAGAAATGGCTAATATCTTTCCATGCTATTTGGGGTCTATGCTGGTATAGTTTCTGTTGCATCTCTTCATGAAGTGAGACAAATTCAAGTTTGTCTTGGATGTGTTTTTTCGGTTTCGGAAATGGTTGGAGAATCAAAATTTTGTGAATTTTGGTTGGTGACTTGGGAACTGTTCCCAAAAAAATCAACCTACAGAACCTTTGAAATTCTTGGGGGGTTCGTGACTTTCCCAGCTTTGAGAAAAAATTCCCCAAAAAGGCAACGAAAACAACAACCCCTCAGGCTACGGGCATCTTGAGGGAGGTGCCCTTCTTCCGGGAGTTTGATGATGTATTGTCAGGCCCCGGAGGAAGGTTTCAAACCCCTTCCGTTGTAATTTGGAGGGGGTTTTGTTGGTGGCTCAACTAATGGTAAATTGGTGGTTTGAGATTCTAGGGTTTTTGTGAGAATCCCAATCCCCATTCATATTTCGGGGATCCAAATCAGAATCCAAAGCAAAAAAAAACACCCCAAACCACCAAGCTATCATTAGTTTTTGGTGCCCCTGCAAAATTGGACTTTCAACATGAAGTAATGATAAGTGGGCTGGGCTTGGCTTAGTGATGAGCTTTAAGGGTCGCAACAAGGTGAGGGTGGTAAGCAGCACCAACTAGAGACAAGGGGTTGGTTTGGATTGGTGGTTTTGGAGTTGGGAAGAAAGGCGTTGAACATGAGAGAGTAGCAGTTTTTGTTTGGAATTTTGTTTTTGTAAGATTTCTGAATGCCAAAAGTGAAATCTGTAACTAGGAACTTTTTACACCCCGGAAGTTTAACATCTCGCAGATGACAAAGGATGGTTGGAAGACAAGCCTTTCCCTTTTTGGGACGTTACCTTTTCAAGGGGCGAGCTGTTCAACTTCAGGTGAGTAGCCTCCAGTTTCAGTGGATAGCATCCTTCATCTTCAAAACTGAAGCTGCCGTCCCCCGCCGACCAAAAAGCAAGCAACCTTTCTCATCAGGCACCATTTTCCACCTCGCAAAGCTGTCTCTCCTGCAAGATGCTGAAGAAGGCGGTTTGGGAGTTCAAGGACCTCTTGGATGTCCTGCCGTTGGAAGTGGATGGATCCATGGTTGGGATCAATGGGCTATTTCACCTACTTATAGAAGGGGTATATTGGGATTATAACCCACTTAATTACTAACCATTTACTAGCTTCCTGAGACATCCTAGCTGTCAGAGTATCTCTCCCCGTTGTTTGGGTCCCATACCTTATGTCGAGTTTATATGGGAAATGGTTGGGTGGGCACCTGTAACACTGTCGACATGTGCAGCTGAGATACTGTATCGAGCAAGTGCAAATCCTAAAATGTATCACACAAATACGTTGCTTTCCTACCCAAAAAGTAGACCCAATTTTTGGGAATCTGTTTCGAAAGGTTGCCTCAATTTTTTATACACACCCAAATCAGCCCAATCTAAATGTGGTGAATCTTTGTTTTTCACAGGACATCCTGTCAAAAACGATCCATCCCGGAAACTTCTCTCCACCGTTTTTGTTTGTCTAAAGGTAATAACCTGGATTTTTAGGATGTCAGAAGTTTGGTCGCAAAAAGTGTGGGGATCTCTTTGTTTTTGGTGACTTATTTTTTTGTGCTCTGCCGTAGAATCTTTAAATCATCGCGGAAAAGTTACGGATCAGCCTTTTTTTCTGGAGATTTTTCTTTGGATATTTTTTAGCCCAAAATTTGAATAAGATTCGCATGTTTGGCGAATATTTTGCAAATCGGATTCAAACCGCAAGAACTGGTATTTGTTAGGTTCGCTTGTTTCTTCTCGCTCAACCTAAAGTACCAAATAAATGGTCACTAACGGCTAAGGGGGTTCTCTTTCGACACACCAAGGGGCATATCTTCTTCTTTGAAGAAAGCTTAGGCTTCGAGTAAAAAAAGTTGGGTTGGTTTCAAACATTCTTTATTTTCACCCCTTTGGGGTTTGACGATCTTTTTTAAGATTGATATATTTGTCAAATGGGTGGTTCCACCACCGCTACCCTATGATATTGGTGGAGTGATTTGGAGCCAGGGATGATGATGTATTTTCCGTTCCTAAATGAGGAGCGTTTTAGAACCCCCGAAGATTTTCAAAATCACAGGGTAGACCAACTAGGAGATCAAAAAGTATTGAATTGAATCAAAAAGTATTGAATTGAATTAACTTATTGTTTTTTAATCCCAGCCTATGATACTGGTTGAGCAATGAAAAAAATCGGTTGTTTAGGGTAGGGGATGAAAAACTACCTAGTTATGTGAGTTATGTGGAGGTGATTTCATAAAAAATGTAATAAGGATCCCTATTAAACAACACCCGGTTTTTCATGAAAAGTAAGGGATTTCGGGTTTGGGGATGGACTTCCGCCACGGTTTTGGACCCAGCGGGAATTCAGGTGAAGTACTCTTTCGTCAAGGTGATGATCCTGTGGATTGTTACATTGTGTCACGAGGCGTTTTGCGTTGACGTTGTGTCTTCGGGAAGTCGGTGTGTTTCTTTTTTTTCGGTGTTGTTGAGGGTGTTGGAGTTGTTGTTGTTGTTGTTGTTGTTGTTGTTGTTGTTGTTGTTGTTGTTGTTGTTGTTGTTGTTGTTGTTGTTGTTGTTGTTGTTGTTGTTGTTGTTGTTGTTGTCACCACCAGAAAAATCCAACAAATAATTTTGAGGGATTTCTCCAGGGACTCCCTATAGTAGGACCTTCCCATAGCACATAGCATTCCCATGCTTCAAGGAATTCTGGAATGGGACTCGTGGACTCGTATGGGTGGCTGGGTGTCGAAAGCTTCGAGGCTCTGTTGGAGTCTACATCCGAAAGGATCCACAGACTTCTCCACGAGAGTTCAATGAAGAGCATGTGCAAGTGATACAGGTGGGGCGAATATGTTTTACCGAAAATGAACGCCTGGAACCTGAACATGAATCCCTTTGGAAAAGGAAAGGCATCGAACAGAAACCATCGGTTGTTGGGGTTCCAGCTGTCCATTTTCGTGGGCATGTTGATCTCTGGGATGTGGGAAAGGGCCGGTGAGGGACGTTCCAAAAACGTATCTGACCAAAACTGCACTGTCAACTCGTTTGGTATTTTTTTGTGGGGGGACTGGGGAAAAGAAATTTTGCCCCATCAGTCCCACCTTTTCCACGATAGGCTTGGTTCGAAAAAAAGCAAAAGACCATGGCATGATACTATTGAAGCAGAAAAAAGTTCGGGGTGTAAACGTCAGATCCACTTGGTTTCCAATCCTTACCTTCCACAAAAGCCAGTTGTTTAAAAAAAAAGGATTTTGTTCCAAGTTTGGGCTGAGTTTTTTACTCCCCTTTACCCACCCGGTGGGTTTCCCCATTTCCCATTCCCTGCCGGTCCTGTTTCAGCCCGAAAAAATCAGGTGAAGAAGGCTCCCAGATGTCAATTGCCGTGCTTCAGGTGGCAGTTGGGTTTATGGGTTGATGGATGGTTGGTTCCGGGAATTTCCAAAAATGCCTGGAAGAGTCCTACTGTTCTGGCTTCAGAAATCCGGCCATCACAAAACCAGTTGAGGTTGCAGGATTTTTTCCCATCAACAGCTATGCTCTCGTGCGGGCGAATCAGGGTGGTGAAGGATTTTTATGTTTGACAAAGACTCCCTGCTATATTACCGATGGGTGGTTGCAAGTAGAAGGCCGAATTCTTCTGCTCAACACATGGTAGATGCTTCTCAGAGAAGCAGGTGCTTCATGTCACATATATAGGCGAAGGTGTTTTGCCCTCCAGGGAACTAACATGTCATCCCATCAAAAGGGAAAGCCGGAAAATCATTTGTTTCAAAAGTGCCGGCTGTCGTCCCCTAACAGCACAGGGGGATACACCTTTACACCAATATCCGAAAGCTGCAAACTGAGCACCCTAAAAAGATGACACAAACTCCCCCAAAACAAAGGGCATGAGATCCGTTTTTCCAATCTTCCACTTTTTCTTCCCCTTCAGCGGGAAAAATTCATGAACACCCAAACATTGACCCCAAAAAATGGGGCTTTAAAAAGACAGGGAGATGCACCGAACCACACTCAGCCAACTGAGGTTGGCAAGCTTCCCAAAACATACGATCTTGGGTCCATTTCGGTGCTCAAACTTCCGTTTTTGTTACCAAAACGTTTGGGCTAAACATGGATTCCTTGGGTGAGCTACGAAAATGTTCCGAACAGGTTGCAAGAAAAAGGTGAGGAAAATGTTCGCAGTTTCACCAGTGAATCCCTGAAGGCATCATATCCCAAAACGCCGCGAAGTTTGCCAAAGGTAGTCGTCGTTTTTTTTGGGGGGGGGAGAGTTTTTGGAGTTATATGAAAACTGTTGATCTTGTTGATCTGATCACATAGCACTTGTTGATCTCGTTGGTGAACTTGTGGAGGTGAGCCACGTTATGGCACCAACCTCCTTGCATGACGCCATTACCATGCTTGGCTACCACCTCTCACAGCTCTTTGTGTGGGCCCTTTCCTTTAGCCATGACGTGGCGAACGTTACCATCTCCGTGAGCATCGTGGTGGTGGTCATCCTAACGACTGGAGTAGTGCCAGGAGTTCTGCCCGAGAAGTTCTCCACATGTTTGGATGATTTTGACGCAACCTTCAAGAGACCAGAGTTGAAAAACTGGCCTCCGGTCGGTGCTTCAAAGTGTTACTCAAAATTGGCGAACCAAAAGAAGACGACGGAGGATCACGTAAAACTTGGGATTCACAGTCGGAACCGCCATTTGTTGCCAAATCAACCAAGAGTTGCAACTATTCGGGTGTTTTGGTTGGTTGTTGTAGGCTTCCATTGATCCAAAATCTTTGATACTTACCGGTGAGCCCCCGAAATTTCGTCGCAAAAACTTCCCCGAATCTAAGCGAAACAATGGGTTCATGGTGATTCCCGTGATTCCCAACGAACCACCGATGTCTGCCTTAAGATGGTGATCTGATGATGCGTCATCACCCCAAAATCAATTGGGGTTAGATCTTTTTCAACGGCTGAAATAAATTGTTCATACCAATGAATATGGTCAAATTGAGATGTTGGAGGAAATGTTTTCAGACCAACCTGTGAACTAGGAAGTTAATTTTTCGTCTACCTCTCTAAAACTAACAGATAGGCCGAAGGATCTTCCCCGAAACCACCAATTGTCTGGTGCGAATTTCATAGTCCGAAATGGCTGCTTGGATGGTTAGGACCAATGTGTTTTTTCACCTACTTATAAACAGGGTATATTGGGGTTGAAATAACCCACTGATCCTAACCATTTACTAACTTCCTAATGATTCCTTGAAATCTTGAACACAAAAAAAAAACATCAACCAACGGAACCGATACCGATACCCAACCGTTGCATCCCTCCCTGTCCACAGGCGTCAGCAGGAGCCGGAATTTTGGGGATAGAAAATGGTCAGCTGGAGACTGGGTAGGATTCTCGTTAGGTGGTTTTTTTTCTGAAGAATCTTGCCACCAAATGTTCCGCTGACTGGGAAATTCACTAACATCAAAAGAATAGAATCTGATGTGTACTTATATGTATATATATTTACATACATAGATACATATTTGGTGGCGAAACATGGTGGTAGTGATTGTAACAAATTATGTAGCAAGTTGGGATGGTGTAACTATCAACTTAAGCCCTGGAAGTTGGTTGAAGCAAGTCTTCCAAAACATAGGGTTTTGAAAAACCAACTTACTCCACCATTTGTTGAAGATGTCAGATCTCCGGCCCCCCCATACATAGAAAAATTGCACCTGGCAGTTGGGGATCAAAAATTGCACTTAATTTGATGCCTAATCCCACCAAAAATTAACATGTCACCTAAAAAGATTGGTGTCTATTTTGGGTGTACCTTCTGATTCCGAGATCACCATGAGCTCGAAGCTCGGTTTTTTGGGGGGACACCGCTGCAGGACGAGTTCGACCTTGACTTTTGGCAGATGACTTTGGGAGATGGCCCTTTACCAGGTATAAGTAGGGTTATAACCACAGTTATCCATTTTTAGGGCTATTTATAGAGATCTTAACTCCATTTGTAGCTAGTAGGGGCCTATCATGATTGTGCAAACTGGATCATTTAAATCACTGTCTACAGTAGTGGGCTCCCGAAAAACTTTTGGAATGTGGATGCAAATTCCTGGGCAAATTCACTATTACAACTGAGGTGATTCGCATGGTTTATTGGGATTGTATTTTTTTCAATGCTTTCAATGACTGGCTAGTGTGCTCCCTAGAATACAAAACATTCCTAGGAAGGGAATTTCATGTTATGATTTTCCAAATGTGAAAAAATACGGAAGGGGAAAACACAAAAAAGAATCCTGGTTAAAACGTCCGTTTCAGAAAAATTCGGACAACCGGCAGTTGTGGAAAATGAAGTTTCACGAAACACCATTTTTTTTCAGAATTTGCACCTCCCAAAAAAAAGGTAAGAGACTCCTGAAATCTCGTGATTTCATCATTTTTTCAGGGTGATTCTATATGAAATGCCCAACTTTTGACCCTTGACTAGAAACTAGCACTTGGCGTTTGGACTAATCCATTCCACATCAATCCCAAGACATGTTTTTTGGGGGTGTGTTTTTTCAAGCAAGCATTAACATTCTTCAAAGGAATCGTGCGATCTGCTGAATCCTTGGAGAGATGATTCTTCTCATTGGGTTGAAGGCACCCACAAAAGGAAGAAGGAACAAACAACAGAGGGAGTTTGGAACACATTTTTGTTATCAGTTGACAACTACGCCTTTGAAATTTAGCCAGATTTGAAAGGAAATGTATGTTCAAAACCATCATTTTCAGTATCCATCTTAATTTTCCAGGGCGTCACCATTACTAAGCATTGATTTGGAAAGTAAGGGGAAGTAATAATTCATTCTTAAGGTTTTTCCCCAGGGTTTTGTTCAGCTAATGGTTAATTGGTGGTTTGGGTTTTGGTGGTTTGGGATTGGCGGTTTGGGGTACCCCTAAGAGTCCCAATCGCTTTCATTTTCGGGGATCCAATCGGAATTCCAACCACGCAATTTACCATTACACCCCGGAAGATTAACGATTGGAGCCTGAGAATACTTACACCCCCTAGAACAAGAAAATCATCGACCCCAAACCATCATTTTCAGGTTCTATGTCAATCTTTGGGAGTGTAGCTGATTTGTTGTTTATCTAAACTTTGACCTTTGCCGAGCCAAGGAGTTTGGTGTAACAGATCGACATTACACCCTGGAAGGCGACGTTTCTGTTGGTCGATCATGCAACATTGCTAGTCAACTTATCCCCCCATAACTTACCCACACCCAGAAATAAGTCATAGCCCACCTTATTAAAGGAAACTAATGGTTGATAAGCCCTTAATGAAGCCTGATTTCTAGGGGGGGGGGGTAGGTTGAAAAGGCGATGGGTGGAAATGTAGAAATGCAACACATCATTTTCGGCGCGGGAAGGGTGAGGAAAGGAAGGGCACCTAAGTGAGGTAAATGATCGGTGTATATCAATGACAATGTTTGGTGGTAGAAATCCCATTCCCAACCACCTGGGATGGTGCTAAAACCCTGCAAACAATGAGATAAACTACCTTCACCTCAACTGGTTTTCTCGGCGGATTTCTACCATCAACAGTAAGGCCATGGATCTGTGGAGGTTTTTTGGTCGAAGTTTCGATTTCCAAATGGACTGCAAGGACAATCCCCGATCCAGTCAATGATAAAAACTCATTTGGGATGAACCAAATCCTTCACAATTCAGTTGATATGATTTCAACTACAATGCCACACTACTTTCGTCATGGTTATAACTTATCTTTAATTCGTATCACAACTCTATAACCTTGTAGCTCTACATACAACGATTATCAACAAACTTGATATTCTTCAAAAATCACATCAAACCTATCTGCTGAATTTGGGCCCTAAACCATCCAACCTTCCAGGTTTCAACACCTACTCTGCAAGTTCTGAATTGGGCACTCGCGTTGTGGTGCTACAACGGGGTGCTGCCTTTGGTGAGACCGGGCAGCCCAAGGGATGGTGGGAAGGTGGAAAGGCTATCCCCACCTGAGTTGTTCACTGACATGGCGAGATATGCTGGAAGTTTTCCACCATTTGAATCGATATATATATATATACATATAAAACCTTGGAAATCATGTGATAAACTAGTACATCAACTGGCTAGCCGGATTTCTGAACCATCAGCAGTCACATGGCGAGATATGCTGGAAGTTTTCCACCATGAGTGAAGATGTATGAACCCTATTGAGTCGATCAGGGCATTTTTCCGATTAGTCATTCGTATTCGTTAGTTTTCAGGGGTGTATGATTTGGGATGGTAAAACGTCTCCCAGAATTCCATCATCAGGATCATTATTTTGTTTGATTTCGATCATCCCAATGCTTGAAAAAATGCAGGGTTAGTGTGAAGGGCTTCGCGTCCCAAGTCATAATCATTGAGTTCCAAGTGATGTTATCTTGGTTTCCCAAGTTGATGAAGAAAGACAAGATTCCCAAATGGATTTCCATACTGAATGGATGGATGGAATTTGATCTTGGAGCATTGGGGCTTTGTAAATGCCTATGTTATGTTGAATCTTGGGATTTTTTTCATGCTTGGTCGATTGGATGGTTTGTCTTGGCATTCTTCGTCTTTTTTGAAACGGTAGACGTGGCCAGTTGGGCCCATGGCGCTCACATACATTTGGCGGTTTCAGATGAAGATCTTCCAAAGAACAGTGAAACCCAGCTGGAGATTTTGGCAAGGACTTTTGACAGCATCCTTCCTGCTGGAGTCGCCCTCCAGCAGGACAATACATATCGAGAGGGGAAGAACCAATTCGTGATGTCATTCGCAATCCTTTGCGTTTCCCTTGGCATTTTTCGCCATTTCACTTGTTCATTCCTCAAAGTTGGGCATTCTCACGAGGATGTCGATCAATACTTCTCTCAAGTTGCTGCCTTAATGTCGAGGAGTACATTTGACACCCCTGACGAAGTCGTGGACATGCTAGACAGCTCATATCGGCCAGACGCTTTATCTGATTTGCAGCGGAAGCAAAGCAAGAAGATCAAAGTTGCATCCCAAGCTCACAAACTGGATACTGTCGCTTGCTGGAAAGATTGGGTGGCGATGTTATTAAGTTCCCATCTTGAATATTTGTGAATTTTGATCTTATTTGTAATTTTGACAAACACTTCTTATTGAAGCCTCTGAAAGACAAAAAATTGTGATGGTTCTTGTTTCCTGCAAGTTTTTCAACTCCAGATATTGCAACTCCGCAGTGTAAGTTGATATTTCCCTACAAAAAAGAGTTGTTTTTTTTCTTTCGGCCAATCTTTTTGTTGTTGGTTTCAAAAAGAAGACATCAGGAAAGACCCTCGGAAATTCGTCATGGGTTTTTTGTTCCCTCGTCGTTTTTTTTGGGGGGAAACTCTTCTTCCATCAGACCCCCCCCCTTCCCCACATTTTTTTTGTCTCCCAAACAAAAACAGCTGGGAAAGAAATTTGTATTATGAAAATTTCGGCTAGACCATGGAAAAAAGCTGGTTGTGGAAATTTTACCAGTGAACCTGGGTGGTGAGTCTCTGCCCTGCTGAGGTTGGGTTTGATGGAAAGGACACCGTTCCTCGGTCGTATGTCACGACGGTGTTTCGGGGTTGGTGAGTGTTTTTCAATTCATCGAAGGATGGCTCTGGATGTTCGAAAAAACAAGACCTGGATCCCAAATCTTCAAAGATGATGCGATGGAACTTTGCCCGCGCAAACATGATCACAACATCAACTTCCAAACTATGAATGCTTGTTTTTTGTTTGGTGTTTTGAGTTTTCCAGGACGAAAAAAATAAGCAAACAAAATCATCCAGTGTTTTCAAATTTTTGACAAGAGTCATCTGGGCAAATTGTAGCAACCAAATTGCCAGTTGGTTACCCTAAATGGTGGTGATTATAAGGGAATCCCCCGGCAAAATGCCCGAAAAAATTCAGGTTTAGGAAGTATAGGAAAAATTTGCCTAGATGGTATATAATCATACACCCCCCCAAAAAAGACAAGAAAAGTCACCGACATTTCAAAAGACTCATCCAGTTTCTTTGAAGATGTCCTCACAAGAATTACACTCCCTAAAACTAACATAGCCCCTAAAAGATGCTGGCTTCCAAGTTCGGAATCTCCTTTCCAAGGGCCAATGTTCAGTGGCGAAAATGTTAGTTCCAGGGATTGTATCTGGTGGATCATTTTTTCCCCGCCTTCGAGGCGAGCCGCCTCCATTCGTTGGGGGGACTAAGCCCAGCTGGGAAAAGTGGGAAGGGAAAACGGCGAAAACGAAAACGGCCAGCTGACATGGCGAGATATGTTGGAAACTTCACCATTTGAATCGATGTATATATATATATATGTATAAAACCTTGGAAATACTGGGATAAACTACCTATCAACTGGTTAGCCGGATTTCTGAACCATCAACAGTAACATGGCGAGATAGATGGAAAATTACCACCATGAGTGAAGATGTATGAACCCTATTGAGTCGACTAGGGGATGTTTTTTTCCAGTGAGTCATTCGTTGGTGAACTCAGGAGATACATCGACTCAATAGGAGATGCATCCACTCAAATGCTGCACCCTCCGACAATTATATATTCACGGCTGGAGCTGAAAAGACGATGGAAGATGAATTTTCCTTGTGATATAGTCCCTTAAACATGGAACATTATGTTCATTTTCAGTGGTGTAGGTTGTCAGTTGGTTAATATCTATTTGCGTGACTTTTTGTTCAACCAACTTACAGAGTTGAATTTTTCGCCACCATGTGAGCAGCTGACCCTGGGTATTTGCTGGTTTTTGGGGGGGATGAAAAAGTACCCAATTATATAAGGAAGTAAAATGGCTAGGATCAGTGGGTTATTTCACCCCAATGTACCCCGTTTATAAGTAGGTAAAACAACCCATTGATCCTAACCATTGATCCTCACTTCCTGGGACATCCAAGTAGGGATCATAATAAACCATTGTAAGGATCCCTATCAGTACTTCATGGAATGTCGTGTCAGGGTTTTGAACGTTGCTCGTCTACCTGGGTTGTTCTGATCGTGATGCGCAAAGGGTTGCAACAAGATGAGGGTGGTTCGCACCAACTAGCCACTTTCAAGGTGCTTTATTTTCATGAAAACTAAGATGCACTCAAGCCTCGTGCTGTGACATCAAAGGTTATAGGCTCAAGCCGCAGATAATATAAACATCCAACTTGGGGAGTTTTTGACAAGAAAACATCACCTTTATGGATCTTCCAAATGATGGATTTGCGAAAAAAATGGTTGGATTCTTGATGTTTATGTTTACATGGAAGAAATCACCCCCGTAAAATCCCGACGTTTTTGACATATTCCGAACTCAGGCCCCTTTAGTCGTTTTTAGTCGTTGGATGTAGATGAAGTAGTTAATTGGGAATTGATGCCAATGAGTCCAAAGTGACTTAACAGCAAAGGTAAAAGTATGGCTAAACACCTCCCCGCCCAAAAAAAAGGAAGGTCTCAAAGGGCCGATTGTGGGTGTGGGAGGATTTCCCATCAACACTCTCTGCTGCAAGAATTGGATTCGAGGCAAAGAAAAAAAACTTCCATATTTTGTTGAGATTGTGCAAGTAGCCTTGGGGTTTATTGATCTCCATTGTGTTTGATGAGCATTTTGTAAGGATGGATTTTTTTCACCTGTACCCCAAGCCTCATCAGAGCTACGTTTTGCTGGTGGTCTTTTTGGAAGTTGGTCAGGAGCGTTGGTGTTCCAAGTTTTTGTTGAGCAAAGAAACTCGGTCAAAAGGAATTTCCAGCGAAGTTTTTTTAAGTTGAGAATCAATCCAACCAGGAATTCCTAATTAAACCCCGGAAAAAACTAAGGGCTGGAACCTGACAATCAGAGGTTTTTTTTTGGACAGGTGAACAAACACCTTCCAAACCAACATTTGTTGGGGGGGGGTTATAGTTGTTGGGGGGTCCAGCCAGGATTCCTGTCCAAAATCATGGTGGAGATTCGGCAGTTCAACAAGTAAGAAGAGAAGATTTGTTTCAAAAATAGCACTTGAATACCTGGAACTCACACACCTGTTTCGGGGTTTGGGCCTTCTTTTGGAGAGTTGTCTGGCACCAAAATAGAGGACATTCACAGGTGTGAATTGATCCTTTTCCAAGCGAGTCATACCTTTTTCGATCACCTATCTCCAAAAAAGACCTTCCCGTGTCCACTGTTTGTGACCTTCCCGTTCCCATCATGGAGATCGACCTCACAGTGGTTTTTGGTGGTTAATAGCCATTGTTCTCAAACATGGTTACACCGTTACAATCTTGAAAAAAAACACAACTTGCTGAAAAATGGCTGCTATAAATGAAGTTGTATTTCTTTTGAGACTCGCGTTTTTCATTGCCAGCAAGTTTCCCAAAGGCTTTTTGGGTAGCTTTTTCAAGCAAAAAGTCTCCAGATGGTCTGGGTGGTGGTCTCAAACATGTAGTTTATTCGGAGGATCCGGTAAGAAATGCTCCACATCGACGAATCTGTTGCAACTGGTTTGAGAGGAGCAACCGCCAGTTGGTAGAAATTAGGCTTTGTTCTAAAGATGAAACGTTTAAAGAAAAATCCATCTTCCCACTTGCAAGAAATCAACTATTTTCAGGAATCAGCATGTTGCTATCTCCTCTACCTTCCTTCAATTCTGAGACGAGACATGTGCAAAAATTGAATCTGCTGGGTTGGCCGGGTTTTTCTGAAACGGATCACAGGGATTTGTGTGATGGAGCTATTAGGGGCAGCTTTGGCTACCCGAAAGCGGAGGCGGTGAGCCAGGGTATGAAATAGAAAAGCTTCATTCAAAATCCACCCAAGATAAACAAATCCAAGAAATTAAAAATAGAGAACGTCGCAGACCTCAAGAAATTAATCCATAGCTCTTGGTGGTTCAGCAGGTGTCCTGCCAACCTGCGTCGCCATGTTTGCGCTTCATGTCATATCTCAACTGCCTTCGGGTGTCTCTTCCCAAAAAGAATCAGTGTGAAGGGAAGCTTTTTGGGAACATTTTTCCCTCCATGTTAAATGAGGAGCTATTGCATATGGTGGTTCAGAAATCCGGCGTTCACCACTTAGTAGGAAAGCAAGCTGTGAAGAGTCGGGATAACCAGTCTATCCAGTGGTTGGGGAAATATCTGAAGAAGTACGAATGGGTCCCCGACGCAAGTGGCAATCCCCGTATCGCGACAGGCCACGTTTTGTCCATTGCTGAGGTTGCGAATCAAAGTGCACATTTTTGGTTGTCAGGCGCGGTATGCTGTGATCGTTGGATCGTGTTCGAAAAAGGCTGAACGCCAAATATCTCCATACAATTGCCATTACAATTGAAACAGGTTTTCTTCAAATCGATATTGGTGAAGGATATGCCAAAAGATACGTACTTGCTTGACCCTTGCCTATCCAATGCTTTTTTGGTTTGGCCAGATGAACTCTGAGATGTGTCAGGTCTTTATTGTGACATTGGGAAATTCAACTAGTGGTTAATTGGTGGTTTGGGATTCGCGGGCGTCCCCTAGGGAACAATCCCTTTCACAACAGAATCCCAAAAATCCAAATCACCAAACCAAACCACCAATTATCCAGTATCTGAGGGTAAACAAACATTATATTCGGAATTTTGAAATTGAAGAGCCATGTTTTCCTTCCAATTTTGTGTTGATTGGTTCATTTATTTTTGGTAGGTGTTGTTGACTTGTTTTTTGTTGGACGTGATTTTTTTTTGGCGTTGGCTATTTTAATTGTTTGAATTATCGTTTTGTTGCTAAAGAATTTGTTTTAAGGATTTTTTCGGAACCTATGGATTTTCATCGCCTGCAGCATTGCAAATCTCCAATTTGCACCCAGTTAACGATGCAAATCTTTTGGTTGCAACGCAATTTTTTCAGATTCGGGTGAATCCCATGTCTTGGGTTGTCCCCCATTCCCAGTAGTAGTCACCATCGTAGTCACCAGCAAGGTTAGCATGTTTTTGGTAGGGGATTTCTATAAACCTGCATTCGCCACTATTATTGCGAAGGTATATACCCAGTTTTTCCAAGAGCAGCGCAAGGATTTCTTTTGAAAAAAAAATGACCACACTCCGCCCTATCATGTTGATTCCCTTTTTATTTGGAAGGAGTTGTTTGTATGATATGCTCAAAAAAGGGAGATTTACATGATGAGGCTTACAAAAAACAACATAAAAAGATTACATGGGTTGGTTGTGTGACATGAAAGATGATACATTTTACCATTTTTTTTGGTTAGGGGATATATCTAACCACCCCTGCTTTCATGTGAGGCGGAACGCCTTTCAGAGGTGGTTCTCCGAAAGCATCAGTGCAGATGTTTACAGGAGATTTTCGGGGCCCCGCGGGGGTTGGGGTCGGTCACCGTGTGCTTGCCGAGGGGAGGAGGTTGAAACTCTTGTTTCTGTTGGTGGTTTTTGTTTGGGGGGTGAGTTGATGCTGGGTTCTGTGGTTGCAGTAAGTGAGATTTCAGAAGTTTGGAAAGAACTCGAAAGAGAACGATTGAATGAATTGCTGGGTACAGTAACGGGCCCCCTAACCTAGCTGTTGTAAGTGGATAAATTCCTAATTATTTCCAATGACAACCGAGGTTAAGTATGATTTACTGGGGGTTATATCATTTCTCATCTACAATTAGGGTGGCCCCTTAATACTGCAAAAACTCAGCGACGGGCTTCCTAAATTGGTGGACTTCGGGCACATTTGAAACCGATGCAGGCTCTTGCTTGGTGAATCGAGATTTCCAAAAAAGTCAAAGATGCCAGTACTGTTGATGGAAGAAATCCGGCGAACCACTTTGAGGAAACTCTAGATTTTTTTGTTTGAATGGTTTCATATATCTCAACTGGTTAGCCCGATTTCTTGCGTCAACAGCAAAGCTTTGGAATTTGTG
The DNA here is from genome assembly GCA_000507305.1 of Breviolum minutum Mf 1.05b.01. Classification (NCBI taxonomy): domain Eukaryota; class Dinophyceae; order Suessiales; family Symbiodiniaceae; genus Breviolum; species Breviolum minutum. The sequence goes on from DF240817.1 coordinate 79,766, forward strand.
CCATGGAAATTTCCTATTAATTCACTGACCTTGAACTTATGCACAACCGGGTATCATGGCGAAAACACCCCAAAGCAACAAAAATGTGGATGTTTTTGTTGGTGTTTTTTTGAACTCGTGGATTAGTCTGACCTTTTAAAACGTTTGATGATTTATCTCATATCAGCCGATATTTGGTGCTGTATGGAACCTCTTCTAAGAGTACCTTACCAAAAAAAAGGGGGTCCTATTCCAATTTCCAAGACATGCATTCAAAAAAAGCCATGGGTCCGGGTAAGCTCAAAAAAAACGGCCTATAAGGCCAACGTTGAGTTGAGTTGTGTGTTCTTCAGTCGTTTCTTTATTTCCACCCAGGAGGGTGAAGGCAACTGTTTGTTTACACCCCAAAAAATGGAGGTTTGGTTCAGATGATTTTCCTTTTCAAGTGGGTGATTTGAATGTTCCATGTTAATTTTCGAAGAGTGAGTTTTGTTGTTGGTGTTTTTGTCATCCAGAACCTAGGCGATAGATATTGAATGCTTTGGTTGTTTCTCGTTGATTTGGGGAAAATGATCCAATTTGGCAAGCATTTTTAACTACTCTGGGTGGTGGTTTCAAATATTTTTGATTCTCACCCTGGTCGCTGGGGAAATGATCCAATTTCACTTGCGCATATGTTTCAAATAGGTGTCAAAAACCAGCAGCTAGTTTTTGCTTCGTTTTTTTTGTGAAAGTTTGGGACCTAAAATGTGTTGCAACACATGTTGTTGCCGAGTCGTGGGAAGAAAGGAAAAAAATCCCATGTGGAAAGAGACTCCACCCCCAACCACAATACTTTTTCTCCCATAATCATGGTTCAGTGGAAAATGGCATTTGTTAGGAAACCATCCAATTGGAGATAATTACACCTATTTTTCACTGAACCATGGTAGGAATCAATTTTTTTTTCTTTTCAAACGGATTATGGATTCAACATTGAAAGGTAGCTACTGTTGATTCACTTCCATGATTACACCCCCGAAATTTAACATAGCCCCTGAAAAATGATGGTTGGAAGATGAGTTTCCTTTTGGGATTGGCTATTTTTAGGGGCAATGTTAAATTTCCGGGGTGTATGGGAGGAAGGGTATTTCAACCCACATTTTCGCGCCAGGAAGCGCCTTTTTTTTATCACGAAAATCCCGGGCTTCAGCGAGGAGACCTTGAGGTGCGGATGGTGGATCCAAATTTTCTGCCCAAAATGCTACAACGTGGGGAGCTGGAATTTGGTTTACCTACATTTATCGTAAATCTAAGCCAAATGTAGGTAGATATTCTATACATGGAGCATCTGAGTCTGTAAAAAAATGGGAAGTTTTTATTCATGTGAAATTGGTTTTATGGTTGGGATTTCTGGCGCATCAACAATAAAATGTTACCCATGGAGACTGAAAATTATGGTTTTGGGGGAATAGGTATTTCCTTTTTCACATATGGCTATTTTGGGAGCATCTATCCGACAAAGAAAGTTCAAGGGTGTCCTGGTCAGCTGAAATTTGGGAAAAAACACTCTTGCAAGTGGTTTCCTCGCCAATTTTTTGAAACCATCAACATCACTTGCGCTTCTTCCCCCAGTAAGGTAGCAAATTCCCAAAGTTTCCGTTCAAGATTCCCGGCCTCATTTCATGAAAAAGCTCGGCTAAAGGTTTTTTGTTGACCCATCTTGTTACTTTTTGTTGGCAAGTTTGCCCTAATGCCAAATCATGTTTTTGTTGAGATTGGGAGTTCATCCCTCCATCATTCAGACTAGTGAATTGATTGACGGCTTAAATCCACATTGCGATTTGATGTATAAAAAAGCGAAGTTGGATTTGTTGATGTTAATTTGCGAAGTGGATTTTAACTCTGGGATGAGTTTCTCAATTTGATTCATCACCATTTCAAGGTGGAAGATGTTTTTACTCTTAAGCACATCGAAGATAAGATATTTGCAGCAGCCCAAAAGAGGCGATGAGCCGAAATAACTTACACTTTCAGCAATTTAGCATATGGAATTAGCTGGAACGTGCCTCAATTTCCAAGAGGAAATTACATTTGGCCATAGTTTTCCAGCCGACATGTTTCAGTCAAAGGATACATGGAAGATAGGAAATTCTGCCTTTTGGTTTCCTTACCATTTTTTGTTTGGCAGCAAGAATTCATGTTTCAAAATCTGGACCATTTGTTCCCGGTTCGTTGAACCAGGAACAGCACCAAACAAGCATCCATGAGCAGCATCAGCGATTCCACAGATACCTCCAGGCCGAGGGATGGTCGGATGGGTCCTGGAAGTGAGGTTTACATGGTTTTCCTTACTGTTGATGGAAGAAATCCCAAACAACCACCGGGAATGGTGCTAAAACCTGGTAAATAATGGGATAAATTACCAACCTCAACTGGTTAGCCGCCAGATTTCTTCCATCAACAGTATCATCATGGCTGGTCAATCTTCCCCCTTTCATAAACGAGAGTTTATTTCCCGGCCTTGTGAAGGTGGCCTTAATTTCTGGGGAGGAGGGTAGGTTTGACTCGCCACTTTTTTTGAAACGAACAGCAAGTTGTTTACCCACTGAAAATAGCGGCTGATACCCAAAACAAAAGGATTGGTTTTCCCAAACAGTATTTTTTTCAGGGGTGAACCCCGCTGTCAGTTTTAGGGTTCGTGTATTCACTTCTGAATCTTGTCAATTTCATGCTTTTGTCCATCCAGAAAGTAGGCGATGGATTCAATGAGTTTGTTTTATCTCGTTTATTTTGGGGAAATGATCCAATTTAAGGAATTATAGCTGTAGAGTTTTTTTTGTTGAAATTTCCCTGCCCCGGAAGTTGCATGGCAATACAAAAACAAATTGTCAAGACGATGTAGGGGGTGCTTCAAATAATGAGGATAGTAACCCAGACCCCAGTATATCACAATGCATCACAGGATTAGTGGTAATATGACCTGATAAGTCATCCAACCACTCACATGTCACGAATCTAGGATTGGTTGGTTAGTTTTTGCCCTTGCAGTGCTCCTGGGTACACAAGAACAAAATGCAGTTACTGACATCACATTCTTGACCAAAAAGACGCGGATTTGTTGGATACAAAAAATGGGATACAACAATGTTCGACTTTCTTCCACTTCAATCACCACATGTCACTTCAGAAATGGTCCCCGCCCCGCAAAATGGTGATGAAGAGAAGGAATCAGAGTCCCAACAGATGAGCAATAGAAAACTTCCTGGTTGTTTAGGGCATATAAGGGATGATACTACACAGCTACTATACATGTGGATTGCAATGAACCATTATGAGCATCCCTATTAAACAACCAGTACAATGGAAAGTGGGTTTTTTTTGTCGTGGCTCAAACTGGGGGAGGGGTAGAGGAAAGAGCATGACATTGGGAACAACTTGGGTACCTGCCAGAAGTTACACAGCCCCTGAAAAGCTACCTTCCCAACAGGAAAGTAGTCTTCCAATGTGCCAACCATTGATTTTCTGGGGCTATGTTAGTTCAGGGAGGGTATAGTGACAAACTCTTGATATTTCAGTCTGTGCCAGGATTACTGCCCCCAAAACAGCCCAAATTGAGGCCATATTTGAAGCCGGAAATACATGTTCTAAGGCCTATCATGTTTGGTATTTATTCGTCCAATGTTTTCCGTTCACTATGAGATGAGCAGTTTTGGTTTTGTGATCAACCATATCTGAAACTCGATCAAAAATCACCCACCCAATGGATTGGTTTCGTTAATTCTGGATACATGGCAGCTGTGAGGAAATTCGAATCCTTCAGCTATCTACAAAGTGCCCAACTTCTGAAATGTTTTGGATGTTTTTGGTTTAGTCCTCTGAAGTTTTTTGATCATTTGCTTCTGCTATAGATGATACGGCCGGTTTTCACCACCAAAGTCCTCGGTTGGGTGATCTCGCCAACCACCCACCCATTGTCCAAGGCCGACATCGGAACATGTGGTAGATCGCTTTAAGGCGTTGGATCTTCAGGAAGGGTCCGGACCCCCTCAGGGTGTGGAAAGTATGTCGACTCCCAACCATGAAAGCCGCAGATTTGTCTCCAATTTACCTTTTGAAAAGTAACATTTTGTGAAGCCCAAAATGGCGGTGTTTTTTTTCAGGGAATTCTTCCGTTTCGGTTTCGGGCTGATCTTTAGGTTCCAGTCCTTCGTTTTCTCCGGGGAGTAGTCGGTTCTGGAGTTCCAACTTCCGGAAAAAAAAAAGTTTGGGTTTGGCTTTTTGAGTTTTTTTGCCGGGTGGGTAAGGAACAAAAAAGGATACACACCATGAAGTTTAACATATATATAGCCCCTGAATCTTTTTTTGGTTGGAAGATGAACTTTCCAATTGGGGCCCAGTAACTTTTCAGGGGTAAAACTCGCTGTTAAACTTCAGGGGGGTAGAGATTTGTGTGGGAATCAAACAAAAATCAGGAGCCAAAGTTGAGGCTGGTGGTGATGGCCTGTCATAATTTTGGGGGGATGAGCTGTTTGTTTATTTTTCTCTTAACAATAGACAACCCCAATTTAATGAAAATTACTCCAAAGTATTGATAAGTTGAATCAGAAAATATATGTCTCATACCAGTAGTGCCCGGACAAGCCGGGGGCGGAAGTTTCCAAAAGGAAAAGAACTATATAGCACAGAAAGAATTTGCCTATAGAATGTGCGCAAGGCGACCGACCAGCGCGATGCCCAAATCATTTCAACGAGCCTTCTGCCGTTCCATGGTGGTGATGTTTTGTGCTTTGAAGTGAAGTGTTTTGATCTCTTGATGTCTGTTGCGGGGTCAGGTCATGTGATGGTCATGTCATTTGATGCGATGTGATGGCTTGTGTTGTGTCATGTCACCTGATGCAACGCGATGTCATGGTGATGAGCTGTACTACTCCAGTACTACTCTGTACTACAAAGTACTACTCCAGTACTACTCTGTACTACAAAGCACTACTCCAATACTACTCTGCACTACAAAGTACTACTCCAATACTACTCCGTACTACAAATACTACTCTGTACTGATCCAGTACTACTCCGTACTACAAAGTACTACTCAAGACCTACTCTGTACTACTCCAGTACTACCTTGTACTACAAAGTACTACTCCAGTACTACAAAGTACTTCATGATCGATCCGCATCACATATGAAACGTCATTTACATTGCGCGGAGCAACAAAAGGCAGCCTCCAACTTCAGCGAATACTGTGCCTGGCACGCAAAATGAATCTCATGATTGATCCGCATCGCATATGAAAC
>DF240817.1:85457-103041 GCA_000507305.1 Breviolum minutum Mf 1.05b.01
TACAACAACAACAACAACAACAACAACAACAACAACAACAACTACTACTACTACTACTACTACTACTACTACTAGGACTACTACTACTAGGACTACTACTAGGACTACCACTACTAGGACTACTACTGCTACGACTACTACTGCTACGACTACTACTACTACGACTACTACTACTAGGACTACTACTGCTAAGACTACTACTGCTACGACTACTACTGCTACGACTACTACTGCTACGACTACTACTGCTACGACTACTACTGCTACGACTACTACTGCTACGACTACTACTGCTACGACGACTACTACTACTAGGACTACTACTGCTACGACTACTACTGCTAGGACTATTATTCCTGTCAGGCTACCCAAAAGTTTGTATATCGGAAGTTTGCCACTAAACTTCCTTTGAAAAGGTTTTCATGAAAAGTTTGGAGAATCCTGAAAATTTCTGTTTGTTAAAAGACTTTCAGACGTGTTGTTTATGTTGGTTGAAGCTTCCCGCTTGTTTCTTGTTGGGCGAATTTTCCACAGCTGTTGGGCTGGTTGCAGGTGGTGAGAACACATGAAACCTACAACATGTTTTTTCCAATTGAAGGTCATGAAGCCCGATTTTTTAGGTTGAAACTTTCTGGAATGACTTCACGAACTCAGAGTATGCAAGGTTGGAATGGAGCTCGTTTAGCAGCCAATGTTCTCAAAAATGGCGGAACTTTCGGATTCGAATTGGTGAACGACTTCCAGTTTTTGTATATGTAGACTAGCCTCCCATAGCTTAAGGTATCCCGGAGACCACCAGTAAAATCACCTCCTGTTGAGAATCGACTTAAGGCACCTGGTTTTAAAGGAAGGTGTCATCGAGGCGCAGAAACGGGACCTTTTGAGGGAACAAAAACGTCCGGTTTGTTCACCCAATTTTTCACGAAAGGTGGGTTGAAGGGTGAAATGATTATGATGCTTCATCAGTACAACTTTTTGTATCAAAACTTCTCTCATTCTATCATCATCCAATGTAACTTTCAACCCTTAGCATGGAATTTTCAAAAATCAAACCCAAAAATGAATGGGATGGACAAAATTTCCCCCTCATTTTGGTTGGCTGTTTTGTTTCCCAACATTTTTCCTGCGCCGCAAAATTTGTGTTTCAAGGTTTCTGGGTTGAGTGCCACTCCCAACAGGAAATATTTAGTCCCATTAAGAGGATTATTAATTAGGCCTTCTTAGGGGGAGATGGCATACCCTTAGATTCCCATGATTTGAGAGTGAATCTTATTATGAAAGTCTAGTTTACCCTGGTTTCATGATCAAATGTATTTTTCCACATGTTTTGAGTGGATTGGTTTTATTTGGGGTATGAAAAAACGAATGCAAATGGAAAAAAAACGAATTTCTTCAGTGATTTGGTATTGGATAATTTCGCAGTTTGTTTTTTCAACTGCCGTGACCCTGTTTTGATTCCATTGCCATGCAATGGCATGGACCTGGGCCTGGCCCAAGCCATCCAGCCCACAGGATCCAGTGATCTATATCATCCGATCAGGTGCCGGCGTTTGTTTTTTTTTACCGCACGGGTTTTTTTGCAACAGCAACGTGGAAACCCTGGACATGACATCATGAAATACTGATTGATTTTTTTTCGGGATCCTTCTATTAATGGCTGATGAAAGATTCCAAAATCAAAAAACGGGGAAGTATCATATCCCCCCTATATACAGCACATAACCAGGGTCAACTGGTCACTACTCACCTGGATCGGCCAAATCATCAACTGGACAGCTTCCATCTCCAGATTTTGGGAGGGAAACGAAACATCAAGGGATGATAGAGGTGATACTTAGGTAATAAGAGTGGTTTTCAGTTGTGTAGTTCCATAGGTGGAAATTTGAAAACTGTCTCTACTGCCAAAGTGTCCCCATGCCTCACCGTGGTGGCTAGTAAATTTCAACTGCTTCCATGATGTCCATTCTCGAAAAATATGTCTCTCGTGTGGTTCGGAAGGTAGGGTCTTTGGGTCTGAAATGTGCGGTGAAAAAACTACAGCCTAAGATGAAAAAACCCAGCTTGCCCTTTTTTTCCGTCATGAAATGTAGTAGCTTCGGAGGGAAATATTTTACAGTCTCGAATTCCCATCACAACGCTCCCACAAAAAGTGTATACATCTTTTTGCCAAATCCATCCAAAGTTGTGCTAACCCCCAAAAAAAAATAACATGAACCCAAAAATGGGGATGGAAGATGTTTTTCCTAATGGGTGATCTTCAGGTTCCATGTTAAATTCCGGGGGAGTATACTCAACCTGGTTCGTTTTACTGAGGCAAATGTTTGCGTGGCTTGGATGATCCCCCTGCGATTCATTCAATGATGAAATGCCCTCCCTCAGATTTGCGCTGAAATGGGATGCCTGGTAAATTCGTGCCCCATCTCAAATATACCGTTCTTAGCATCCGCATCCTACAAACACAAAGAAGATGTTAAACCCCCCCGGAAGAAAAAGATTAAAAAAATACATACATATCAACATCAAAATTTTCTATCATGAAAAATCCGGGACGAATCAGGAATCGGTGAACTTGAAACGCTGGAAGATATCGCTGATATCCTGGACTCCCAAAGGTCACCTCGACATCTTACGTCAAAGTCGAAGACCTCACAGTGCAGGTGGGAAAACGGAGTGACCCCAAAAACAACGCTTGAAGTTTTCCCCTGGATTTCAAATTGAAAGTAAAGCCAGATTCCTCTGGAATTGTGTTTCTAAGTTTTTTTCAGGTTGTAAGATTTACATATTTATATACATATATATACATATATATATATATATTTGTATACATATATTAATTTCCATTTAACTCTATACATTTAAGATACTGTATAGATACGGTTTACTGTTTAAGTTCTTTTGCACCCCTAAAAAGTTAACATGGAAGCCAAAAATTGGTGTTTTTTTGTAGATCTGTTTCCTTTTTCAAGATGGCATTTTCAGGTTCCATGTTAGTTTTCAGGGGTGTAAAGGGTGTAAATCGTATGACCTTTGTTGGAATTTGTTGACTTTTTTGTTTGCTTTGATTCTTTTGGATCCGAAGTCATCAGATAGTACACCTTCATCAAGATCTCACATATACTGAAAATGATGGTGTCCAAAATCTCACAATCTCACAAAAAAAATGTCAATTTTTTCAGATGTCGTCAATTCGATCTTCATTTTCAGCCAAGCATCACTGTTTTTGTCGGGCCCAACTTAAGGTCATCTACTTTCACCATGTTTCACTACCTTTTCGGGAATCTGTGTTTTTTGCAAGCATCGAACAAGCAAATCCAAGTCTTTGCCCCAAGTTGTTGGAAATGCGCAGACTCAGCAGGTACATCACAAGCAAAGATGCAAAGCAAGCGACCTGTCAGTGCAGGCAGGGATTGATCTGGAAAAAAAATTAGCCTGAAGATTAACGTAGAACCTGAACATGATGGTTTGATGATTGTTTTTCTTTTCCAGAGCTGCATTCTCAGGTTCCACGTTAAGCTCTCAGGGTGTAGGCATCCTGAAAAAGATGATTTAGAGTTTCTTACAGTGATTTGGCCAGAAATTGTGATGTTTTCTTTGCAAGAGACCTAAGGTTTATGAAGGGCTGATCTTTGTAGAGTTGGGATGGGGTGCCCTTTTTCTGCACAATAAAGCTGAGCTCTTGTGATGTTTTTCCAGCAATTCCACAAGGATTTGCCCATTCCCGACTGGTGCGTGCAACAAGATTCAGAACTAGCCTGGTGCTTGTGAGATTGGGAGGCATCTACAAATCCCCCATTTGGAGCTACCCATAGATTTTTTATTGTTGCACATCAAGGTGCTTGGAATTGTTTTGTTAATGATGTTTTTCCAATTCACCACATGGGATTCAAAGTGAAGAACTGTCCATGTCCCTCATTAGGTGAGGTTGAGCCTGAAATCAAGCTGCTGCCACCACCACCAGATGGCCAACTATCACGAGGGTTTTCATGAAACGCGAGGTTTTTGCAGCTATCATGTCAAAGATGCTACGAAGTTATCGGTTGGCATTGGCTGCTGATCCAGTTCCCAGTCTCCACTTCATCATGTACGCAAGGGCACAGCGATGGAAGTGGCGGAGGCGAAAGTCACGGGTCGTCCTAGGCATCGACGCTGTGGATCTGGTTCTCATGATGACCTTCTTTTATTTGAACAAGAAAGCTTTGCAATCGTCCGACAAGCCGGACTGGCCGTTTTCCCTGGGCGACTCAATCTTCAACCATGGTCCTGAACGGCACCGGTGGCTTCAAATAGAGTTCACTGTTCATGGCTGTTTGCAACAAACAATGGCACTTTTTGGCTTGTCAGTTTCTGCCGTTTCTCTGGCGCTCAGCAAAGACCCAGCCACACATGTGGCAACAGATGATCTTTTGAGACAAGTGTTTAAATTTGTAGCCCAATTTGGAGAAGTATGCGTGATATCTGATATCACCATTTGGGGAACATCTTGGCACGGTGAAATGGGATTCCTTGACAAGACTTGCAGTGAGTAAGCCCCTTTCGGTTGAACGTTGGGTTTTATCCATGTAATGTTAAATAGCCTCCATAAGATTGACATAGCCCCTGGAAATTCTCTTCCAAAAGCAAAGGATCGTTTCCCGATCACCATTTTCAGGAGGTATGTTGGCTTTAGGGAGTGTAAAAGTCAATTTAATTCGCGTGTTTTGGACCTACGATTTGCCGAGAGATGTTGATTCACTTTTTGAGACCTCTCAAAAATCATAAGGTGAATAAAGCTGCTGGATCCAGGTCCTAGACATTTGTTGTGTGATTTGGTCCTATGTTCCCCATGGTTAGTAATCCAATGTTCCCCATGGTTAGGGCCATATAATTTACCCCAGCTATATGGGACTTCTTTTCAGTTGATCATTTTTTTGATCGCAATCTTTGCAAGATGCCATGAAACATTGGCAAAAGGTAAATTCAGCAAAGGGTTTATAGAAATTGGGTCGTTACCCCAACATGTAACCCCAAACCATATTTAGGGATGTTGCCAATAGTGCACACAAGGATATCAGCAAAATAGTGTCTACTGCAGGTGGGGTTACCATTGGGGGTTAGGAGACTTTTTCCATGAGGGTTCAGTAGTTTTTCGGAGGTCGATTTTGTCGCTGCCTCCACCAAGAGCCAACTTTCATTTTGCTTGACGAAATTGTCAGGGAAACCAGAAAAGACTTTCCTTTATCGGATTCGTTTTAGTCTTTGGGGAGTTGTTTTTTGGATGGTGCCATTTTGTTTTAGACCAACCTTTATTTTGGTTGTTAGGAGAAATTCACATGAACTACCAATTTCGTAGCCAAAAACCCAGTTGTAGAGGAATAATACTACGCTTTTTGGATGCGAGTGGCCCCTCCCAGAATCCCAGCCACCAGGATGAAATGACACAATTTTACTAGGCTGTGATATTGGGGGAGCTAAGGAGCTAGGGGCGATCTATTTCCCTAAGAATCTTACAAATCACAGGGTAGTTTAGGTCAACAGGGATACCGGACTTGACCTTCACTTGACACTGTTACTGCACCATGTTCCACCCCATTTGTTTCATGATTCTCAATTTCCCGCAGGTCGGAAAGGGGCACCACCTATCTCACTGGAAAGGGAGGTACACTTTGGCAGGTGCCAAACTGCTGCACGTTCTATGAATTATGCAATGGGAGAAGATGAGAGTTGACGTTTTTCTCCATGTAATGTTAAATAGCCTCCATAAGATTAACATAGCCCCTGGAAATTCTCTTCCAAAAGCAAAGGATCGTTTCCCGATCACCATTTTCAAGAGGTATGTTGGCTTTTCGCGTTTTTTGGACCTACGATTTGCCAAGAGATGTTTGCTACACTTTTTAGAGACGAAAGGAGTGCCAAATATTCTGAGGTTCGTAAAGCACTAACACATGATGTCCTTTTGATTCCCCACAAAATCTTTAGTCATTGTGCTTCTTTTGTGAAGTATCCAATTGTGAAAAAGATACCACCCAATCCGCGAGTTTCCAAAAAAAAACACAGAAATGTTTCTAGTAAAAGGATCTCCTTAACCACCGCTCCCCCACGTGTTATTTGAATGCAAACTACTAAACCCAGAACATTGGGGCAGTTTTTCTCAGATATCCCATGGTTACCGGGCAACTCTTTTTTTTTCTGCAACCTGGAATCCTGAGATTCGCGAATCTCACAGAGCTTGATGGAGAGGGAATCTGTTGCTGATCTGTTTCACAACTATGTTTCACACTTGTAAGCACTCAGTTAAATACATCCTAATTCTATACAGCAAAAACTTCCCCTTCCTATTGCGCCTTTTTTGTGTAACATATGTAACCTATAGAAATTTATACCTGGATGGTTTTTTCCAATTTTTGTCCCAAAGATCCGTGTCACCTTTCGTTGTTTCCATGAAGATTTCCCAGCTTTTTGCCCACATTTCCCACCATCACCGGGCAATTTGCCAGGCTGAGTACGCATGCCATGTTTTGTTCCTTGAGCACATTGGGATTGCAATATCCAGCTTCTTGGATGTGAAGATACCGACGGAGGGGATGGAAGATCATAGAGTGAAGGTTTATAGGTTTGGTTGGAAGATGAGTTGTTTTTCCTTTTCAAAGAGCTGATTTTTTCGGGTTCCAGCCGTTCATTCTCCAGGGTTTTTTGTTGAAAATGAGATTGGAGTGAGATTGTTGAGGTCCACAAAAGTAACTTTCGCTTCTTGAAGGTTGACACAATTCTGGGAAATGCATAGGTAAATGGGTTTTTTCTTTGCATGAGTTTGCAGCGTTGTAGATATCTCCCCGCCCTGTGGTTAGCTGGATTTAATTTCAACAGAATCACCATTTGAAAAGTTGGCCGAAGTGGCGTGTTCTTTTCAACGCAAAAAGCTGGTCAAATCCTCCACCAAGGAAGAGTTTAGCCTCAAGGTGTCTTCAAAGGCCAGGGTATGTTGAGAGATTAAAACATCCCCATAAGGCTGTGGGGATGGAGTCTCCAGATGGGGTTGTTACTGGAAGTCGACTGGACGGAGGTGGCTACCCTCCGTGAAACTAGCAGCAAGTTCGCACATGAAAATTGCTGGTTGAAAGACGATCCGGACCCCTTTTGGGAGCCCGGCCTATTTTCAGGTTCGAACTGTTAGTTTTAGGAAGTGTACTATTGTTTATTGAAAGGTTGCTGTGTTTTTCAAACCGAAAAGACTCCCCCTTATTTTCTCGTTAAGGGTTTAGTTCATCAACAAATTCCAGGCGACGCCTATTCGGCTTTAATGGTCTCTTTGACTTTCATATGGTTCTTGATTCTTGACCAACTCGAAACGAAATTTGAAATCGGTTGTGGGCTGGAATAGCCTCCCCACCAACAAGGTTCATTGAATCTCCTCCTTTTTTTGCAGGTGCATCCCAAGTGGTTGACCAGATTTCTCCCTACCCCCAAAAAATTGTTTAACAAACGGTAAAAACGGCTAACGGCCACTTCCGGTGGATCTTAATTTCCAATTTCCAATTTTTGGAGAGATCAGATCAAAGTACTTAAACATTCGGATGTCCTCCTGGGACTGACTGGGATATGATATCGGAAGTTGAGGTCTCCCGACCAATTCCCTGAGCAAAGTTTTAGCTGTTTTTCCGAGAACCTGTCCGATCTGAATAAAATTCTTCCCATCACCACAACATCCCCCCCAAAAAAAAAAGAAACAAAAAAATAACTTCACCACCATCACGATTTGAGAGAAACTAAGCATCCCCATGCATTTTAACCTTGTTTTCAAAAAAAAACATATTCTTTGGCCTAAAAAAACTCCAAAGACTCGTCCAAAACTTGGCCTCTTGGATGATCTCCCCCGTAAAAGAAGACATCATCAAACTTCCAACCCTCCGAAGCCGGTCCAGGTGTGTAGTGTCTTTATGGCCAAGGAAGATGACTTGGAAGCTCTCCCCGAACGTGTCGTTTGAGCTGCAACGATTTTTTGTTCGAAAGTTTTATCAAGGTTGCAGATTTGTCCCCTACACATTTTAGGAAAAACACACAGATGGTACCTATGGGTCTAAATATTGGGTGAAACCAGGGTTTGGAGGCTTGATTCAGGGCCAAATCTGCAAACCTGTTTTATGGATGGGTTGATCTTGAGAATTCAGAAGTCCCCTTTGTTGATGTTGGAATTAACCTACTTTAATTCAAAAAGAAAACGGGTTGGTTGGAATTAACCTACTCTAAGTGGCATTTGATCACTTTTTTCCGTGAGGCTCTTAAATGAGTGTCCCATGAGAGTGGAGTATTTTTCTGTAAAGGTTTTTGATTGTCAAAAGACTCTCAGGCAGCCGCCTGTGAAAATACATTGGTCTGAATATCTACACAAACTGTTTGACCAAACACAACCATGACCATGATGATGATGATGATGATGATGATGATGATGATGATGATGATGATGATGATGATGATGATGATGATGATGATGATGATACTTACGATTATTATGATTCATATACAGATATTTACACAAAACAGATAAAGATAAATAACTACTCCCAAAAAAAAACTAACATATCCCATCAAAACACGTCACGTTTCGAAGATATTCCTTTTCCCGTTTCTGTGGGATGACATGATCCTCGTTCCCATGGGAAAACTCCAAGGTCGTGAAACCTTTGCTGGTCCATATCCGCCAGGCTTGGGACCTTTGGGGACGGGTTGGGTGACGGAAGTTATCTCCCCCCAAAAAAAGGGGAAAATCGGGGTTCTCCCAATGAAAGGCGGATTTTTTCAGAGACTTTGTTTGGAAGGTGAAGGGTGGAAATTTGGATCAAAAATTCATCCTAGATAAAAAAGCAGGGATGGACGTAACAAAGTACAATGGTGAAGAACATGTTGAAAAAGGATCTAAATGATCTTAATCTTTTTTTCTGCAGAGGTATGGCCCATTGGAATTAATGTGGGTGGCTGGAGAGAGGCCTTCCCCAGCATTCTGTTTTATAATTAGAATAATTTTAAAGAACTTGGGTGACCAGGGCAATAAGGCCTTGCAGTCTTTCCTTTTGGGCTGCAGGCATGGTGTTGATTCGATTTTCATGTTCTCAATGAGAAGCTTCACTCGTCAGATGGATACGTTGAAACTACTAAGAATTGCTGCAATCGTTTTTGGCAGGTATGGGTCTCTGGGCTGTTGAGTAGAAATGACAATCAACACGCATATAGATATACTAGGTGGTGGTTTCAAATATTTTGTATCTTCACCCTTGGGGTTTCATGATCCAATTTGACTTGAGCATACGTTTTTCAGATGGGGTTGGTTCAACCACAAACTCGATGTCTATGTCTTTATCAGTCCTACCTTCATCAGCCCTCCACTGGCGGTCTGTTGCGAGGCACTACGACCTTTGTTGTGCTACTCTGGTGCTTACCAATGTCACCTGGCATCAAAAAATCCCACATGTTCCCAACAAAAGTGTCCCTGGAAGGGTTCAGAGATTTAACTTGAAGTAGGATGTTTGGAAGTAGGATCAAAGAATAGTACTTTTGGATGTGTTCCTCTTCACTGAAGATTTTGCTAATCCAGATTCTCTGGTGAAAATCAACCATGACATTATTCATCACCATGTGGCAAATATGTTTCGGGGTAATTGCATTCTTTAACTCCTATGGAAAGGAGACTTTTTCCACACACATTTTTAAGCAAGTCGAGCTGTTGCCCAATGGGGGATCCAAAGCAATCAAACACCAACTGCGCGTTCGATGAAATTTCGAGGTTGAGGATTTCTTTTTGGTGCTAGGTTGCTTCAGATCACGGTTGTTTAAACGGATTGTTTTTTTGGTTAAAGTTGAGTCATGAAAGGCAATGTTGATAGATCCCTCCATGCAAAAAACTCCGATGAAAACACTGTGATAGCCGAATGCAGTGATGGATTTCTCGACTTTCAGTCTGTTTTTGCCGGTCCTTGGTTTGATTGAAAAAACTGGATCAAAGTAGATGCCGGAAATGATCAAGCCAAGCCATCCCCAACGTTTTCTGTTTGGGTGCGAGATGAGAAAAAATTCTTAAAACCTGATGAGGGAAGGTTAGGAAGGCTTGATTGACCAGTGATGATATTTGGAAATTGATTAGGCTATGGATCTTGTTTGCTTCTCATGCCGTCCATCTTGCCATCGATGTCCGGCGCATAGCTCCAATGGTTTTCGACCTCACATCCGACCCCAATTTTTGTCGGTTCTTTTGTTGGAAGCGAAGCAAGAAAGTCGCATCAACGTGAAAATAAACACTCTCCTTGACAATGGGGTCCTTTTTAAAAAGAACTGGACAACAACAACAACAGCAACAACAACAACGACAACAACAACAACAAACTGCACCTGCATCCTACCAAAATCTGAGGTTTAGATCAATTAATTTTGGAAGATACCAAAGAAGAGGTGGCCAGCAACTTCTCAGTTCAACCACGGGGTGGAACGGAAAAAATTCATCCCAGTGTGAAACCCATCCGCGGACTTTTTGCACAAACAAGCATCAACAAGCATCATTTGTAATCTCACCTTACTTCAAAAGAACATATCACAACTGCATTTTATTATCATTACACACCCCTTGCCGTTCTGTGGAGCTTTCTTTGTGGAGTTGTTGGTAAAAAATACGGATCTTTTCAGCAGTTTGAAACCCAAGGCTTTCTAGATTCAATCAGGCAATCTTGGGAAGATAGACGGTAATTTTGGATTGATTTTGCCTAGAAAATCTGGGCATCCTTTCGGTGGGCAAGAAACATAACCAAATATAACCACCTCCTTTGGTGTCTTTTGAGGATAGGCTTTTTGAGCATGATGGACCACCCAAACAAAATGAGGCAATGGCGAAAAGGGTTTGTTGATCTCATGAGTGTAGGGTGATTTAGTACACTCGCGAGAAATTTCTGCATTGAAAGAAGGCCCCTGGTTGGTTGATTTAATTGGAAATTTTACTGCGACAGGCCTTATGCAATCTTAGGATCATCCCAGTTAGTAAGTGGCTAGGAACCCCCATTTACAAGCCAGTTATAAGCCATGTAGGCCATGCCCAGGACTTGTAAGTGCTTAGGAACCCCCATTTATAAGCCATATAAGCCATAAAAAGGCCATTTGTAAGGGGAACACCCCCAGATAGGGAACTTGCTAACCATGGTTATTAACCACTGGGATGATCCTCCGAGTATGAGAATCCATTCCAAAGTCTCACTTTCAGCAAAAACTGTTAGCAAAATGCTGTTGATGGAAGTTCTTCACCTCCCCATGTGTGTGGTCAAATGTTCAATCTTCTTAGAAGTTAGGACCAAGCACATGCTCGTTCTGTAGTTTTTTAGATTCTTTCTTTGGGGCACGACAATGGAATATGGGAGAATATTTTACCAACAACGGGTACCCACATTGTCAATATCAATAGGAAAGGATGGCATGAGGTGATAACTCATGGCTGTCAGATTTTTAAGCAATGACTGATTATCCAGCCTGTCCATCCTTAAGCCCAATGATGTCTAGGAATCCCTTAAAGGGACTTTTGCTTTGCCGCCAACGTACCATTCACTGAATCCTTTCCACTAGGATTTTTCTACATTTAGGACCACAGTGGGGATAGATTCGATAGATGTCTTTGATGATCCCAGTATACAGAGTGTTGAGAATCCAACAAACATGTGAGTCCTGGTATCCGTACAGAACACCTGAAGATGGACCTGGGATGTACAGCACCCTGTAAATAATGGGATAAACTACCAACCTCAACTGGTGCAGGATTTCTTCCATCATCAGAGCAATCTTTTCTGACTGCTATCCGGTCACAGGACTCTGGTATTAACCTGCTGTGAGGGTGTACCGGGGCGAACTTCAGTGCACTATGCGTGGACGGATGGTTGTTTGACTAGTTCTCGAACCTACCCAAAGCGCTTGTGAAGAAGATTTTTTGGAAAATCCATTTTGATTTTCAAAGAACCTATGGCAACTGGAAACACGATTTCAAAACAAGCACGTATTTTTTAAGTCACTGTTGTTGCTTTGATTTTAGCGGAATAATTTTCATACGCTTCCCCTTTGCAAGAGAAATTCCATCATTTTGGAGGAACCCAAACCCCAAACCTCTTTCCTTTTTGGAAAGAGACATCGATCATAGTTGAGCAATTTTTATTGTGATTTTCTAGCATTTCTTTGAATCTTCAATGATTACGTAAGCTTTTCCTATGTGAAATAGATGAAATGGCATTCATGTTTTTTCTTTGTTTGTGGTCATTAATCTCTTTTTGAGATGCCTGGGACTGGGCTGATACCATTTGCAACCAACGGTGAATCGAATAGGGGTTTGCCGTGGTCATAGCTACTTTAGAATTCGGGCTTTTAGATTGTTGAATTCGGAAGGTCACCGAAATAACGGGATACCAAATCAAAAGAAAACAGTTTCTTCAAAAGTTTTTGCGCGAAAGGATTGAAGAAGTGAAGATGGACGTAAAAGAGGGTTCTTGTATTCAGAATCTGATGATGATTTCAAAGATGTTAGGAATTTGTAGTTTGGATATTTTGTTTTTGAAGGTGGTGACATACTCCGCAGTCATATGCAGATTACAATAAGCCATGAGTTCAGGAACCCAAAAAACACATGTCAAATGTGGTGGGTTTTGTTGCCACTTCTCAGATGAAAGATGCTTTTGTTCCAACATCCAGAAGTTTAATCATGGTACGAAAAGTTTCTTGCAGAAATATGAATAATTATTGCAGCATCTATGTTTTTTCATATTTTCACACTTCCAAACACAATTTCCTTTCAGTTTGTTGACAAAAACACCTTGACATCTTGGCATTTGCCACCATTCGACTGCCATCCATTTGACCCCTTCCCCGTAGAATCGGCATTTTTTCCGCAGGGCTATCGCCCAAGGCGATAGCTTTGCCATGGCGCTCTTGGAGCATTGGATCGAACCGTAGAAAAATGATGCTTCGAAGGGGATTTCACGCCAAAAAGGTAGGTGAATGGTACCCTCCCTGAAACTCAGATACTGTTGATGGTTCAGAAATTCCCGAAGTAATCCAGTTGAGGTTGGTAAATTTCTCCCATTATTTACGAAGGTTTTTATGCATCCCAGGTGGTGCAGAATTTCTTCCATCAACAGTAGCACTGCAAAATGGATGGTTGGAATACGATCGTTAGTCGATGTTTTTCCTTTTCCCTGGGCTATGTGAGTTTTTTGGAGGGTGGTGAATGGTGAGGGACTTTTTTTTGAGGGGCTACAGAAGATCCAGAGTGAAACTTTTGGGGGCCAACATACGTGCCCTTTCAACAATCATGGCACAAGTGAATCATGGTGTCCCTGACAATGACAGTCGTTTCCTGTACAAAATCGGCATTGTCCTTTTCAAAACCAAGAAGCAGTGGTGGGTTTTCAGTAGATTCTTATCCCAGCATGTCAAGTCAGTTCTTTTGCGTAAGAATCTTCATTATGTTGGATACTACATGGTTTTTTTCCATGTCCTCCTTTCAACGGACAATCTACGTACAAAAGGCCTACCAGGCCTACACTCTCGACCCACGAATCGGTGGAAAAAACGGGAGCGTGGGGACCTTCCTTCCTTCCCAACGGTAACGCGAGGTGCTCTTTGTGATTTCCTTCACCTCCTTGGTCTTACTCTTCAAGGTATCGTTTCGTTTCGTTGTTGTTTTTTTTGGTCGGCAAGAAGAAGTGATTTCTCAGACACTCACGAAGGTTTTTCATTGTTGTGGATGATTTGTTGAGCTTACAACCCCTTGGTTTGTGGGCTTTCATGGGTGTTTTTTTTGGTTCTACCACTTGTAGGATGCAAAAATAGAAACATAGGCTGAAAAATCACCATGTAGGATGAAAAATCACGCATTTGTCCTCATTTTGCGTGACATTTTTTTCGCACAAGAATTCTTGAAGCAAAACAGCCTTGAGCCATCTATTTTTTGATGGGTTCCTGGAGATCCACGGCAAGAAAATGGAAGAAAACCAACACAAAACAAAAAGGTCCATGAAAACAAAAGAAAAAATTTAATGTTAAAAGAAGATGGAGGAAAAAAACAAAGCAAGTATCACTCACTCAGCTGT
This sequence comes from Breviolum minutum Mf 1.05b.01, assembly GCA_000507305.1. Lineage (NCBI taxonomy): Eukaryota > Dinophyceae > Suessiales > Symbiodiniaceae > Breviolum > Breviolum minutum. Next base: position 99,539 of record DF240817.1, read on the forward strand.
TTTTCTCCAGAATACCAGTACGGCGATGGCAGAAGTTTCAAAAATAGGAAACCTATAGGAGAGGTTGGTTATTTCACTATATAGACATCATCTAGGTGGTGGATTCAACCCTACTTGGGGAAGATTCCCATTTTGACTAATATTTTTCAACTTGGTTGAAAACCACCAACTAGTTATTTAGTTGAGTTATACACCTCGCTCCAGTTTGTTTCGTGCAACGGATTCCTCCCAACATGTTGACACAAATATTTGCGGGATGTTTTTCAGATCTAGCGTGAACCAAAAAAGGATGACCCCCCCGGAAAACTTATATGACAATGGAAAAACAAGCGTATCAAAAATTGTGATTTTCCATTGTCATGTTAGCTTTCGGGAAGGTGTATACATAATATGTTGGTGTGGAGGATACCCACCCCGCCATTGGACCTTTTCTTCAGCTTGTGGAAGGCTCCCTACAGCTACACTGCACACGTCGTGCCCAATACAGGCGGGGATGGTTTGGCAAATTGGCGATTGGAGCTGGACGGATTTGTCCAACTTCGATGGATACGAAAAGGAATTGTTGGGACCAAACCACCCAAAAAGGGTAGGGAAATAATGATGAAACTGAATGATTTTTGTTGCAAAATTTTGGAGGTCATGCCCTAAAATGGATGTCCTTCAAATTAAGCACCTTCAATTGTTTAGCCTCTCTAAAGAGAACTCATCCAATTTTGTGGTTTTTTCAGGAGTTTTCCAAAGCATGAGAAACCTGTAAAGGTAGGAACTACAAAGCACAGGAAAGTGTGGTTGAACCGTGAAAACCGACATATTAGTCCAATCTGAAAACTTGCCAATACCTTGGAACTACCCGAAACCACCCAGGATGCAATCGTTACCACCAGGATGACATTCCATTTTTAGCCTCCGGAATCCTTTGTTTTTTTAACCTTCATTTGGGACTGTTTACTTTAGGGATTTCTCCAAGGGAAGCCCAATAGTGGGGCCCGCCTTCCCTTAAAGCTTCCCATACCATTCCCATACTTCAAAGGGGGATTAGGGAGGCTTGTATGGGTGGATGGGGTGTTTTTTAGGTGGGGGAGTAAACCCACCCACTACCTTTCCATCTCATCCTACGTTCGTTTCGTTTTTAACGGATTCAACGGGGGGATGACTCCTTGAACCGCCTAAAAACGACGCCCCGCTGTGTAGGTCTTCATCGTTTGGGCCGTAGCTTTTGGTTGCTTCTTCTAGCAGAGATCTTCACCTCCTTGGGAAGCTACACTCAGGCTGCTTGAGTTTTTTAGTGTTGAATTGATGAGTGTTTTTGTGGCTCTCTTGTTTCATTCTGCCGTTTTTCAGTTTGAATACTGATAGTGTACATAGATTTGATTGATATTGATTTGATGCTGAATGTAGGATGTGAAGATGTTTGTTGATTCTGTCAGTTTCTATCTCGTGAAATTGTACATCAACACTTCACACCCCATGGAAAGTCTTCGCACGTGAAATGCTAGGAGTAAAGCCAGCAACTCACGCATTGCTTTCCCCAAAAAAAAAACAAATGGCCGAAAGCATCGAAAAAGATGACCCTGAAATTATGGTACTGCGGAATCAGTTAGGTTCTTTCCCTGTTGAGGTTCTTTAGCCGTTAGTTTGGCCGGGCACTTGATGATGATGTTTCACTTGGAGCTGATAAAAAACTAACAAACACTTCAACTGTGTGCTCCAAGTGAATCATTTTTCACATGACCAACCAATACACGGGAGGGTGTGAAATGCCATCTACTTTCAAGGTGGTATAGAATTTCATGTGTTGGCCAAAGAGCGTTTTTGCATAGTTCTTGGGACCTATGTCAAGGTAGATGTTTTGAGTCCAATATGTACCTAGAACCCAAATGACCCATATGTTGTGGAAGATCTAACCCATGAAATGGAAAGTCAACCCATCAAAAAGGAGGTCATGTGGGTTCTAGGTATATATACAATAATCATATCATATCACATCATATCACATCACATCATATCATATCATATCATATATCCAACTAAATATGACTTGAGGGTGACCATCCAACCCTCAGGGTCATTTCATTGGCTTGTCAGGATGTCTATGGATGGTTGGAACTGAACGGTTGGAGTGTGGGTGAGATGCAGTTGCAGATCCTATTGGCAGGGAGACCCAACAAGATGGGAGTGGAGGTGGATGCTGTGGGCAAAGCTGGTTTTTATTCATTTTCGTTTTGTTCTTCATTTTATTATTGTTGTTCTTGTTATTGTTATTGTTCTTGTTCTTGTTCCTGTTGTTGTTGTTGTTGTTGTTGTTGTTGTTGTTGTTGTTGTTGTTGTTGTTGTTGTTGTTGTTGTTGTTGTTGTTGTTGTTGTTGTTGTTGTTGTTGTTGTTGTTGTTGTTGTTGTTGTTGTTGTTGTTGTGACGTGGGCAATGAGCCCACGATCAAGAAATAAGCCTCAAGAATGACGCATGAACATCGGACAAGGTCCACCTGCCAGTCAGCCCTGCCAAGTTTCATGAATCAATCGAAACATAGTCTGAGGAAACGAACAAGTTCTTTTGGAAACACGTTTTTTTTTCCTCCAAAAATATCTGCCTTCTTTTGTTTGGAAGCTACCGTTTCAGGTGGGCAATACGTTTACATCTGCACAGCTGCTGCCATGTCAACTGGCCTGGCAGCATTGCTGCATACACAGGCGTCTTCGAAAGGGTGCCAGTGAGCTGGAGAAGTCAGTCCCGACCCCCCAAAAACCCTTTGACATCAGTTTTATAGGACCAAAAAATCTAATGACAATGTTTGGAAAGCGGGCCGGATTTTAAAAAAAATGAAACAAAACAGGTTAAAGGGCATGGACCTTTGCACAACAGCAGTGCTTTGCTGCATAGCATCCCTTGATTCCTTGGAAAGGTCGATAATATACATACATGTATATATACGTCGCAGAAAAATTGCTGAGGTCTGAATCCCAGATGACTTTTGAGGTTTCTTTTCTTGGAACCGTGAAACTTTGCCAAAGCCATCTCCTCTTTGGCCTTTTTTTATTCACCTGGAAGTTCTTGGAAGGTCTTTGGCATCCTGATTGTCATGGAGTTACANCTCAAAGTTGCAACATCCAAAATCAAAGTTTCAAAGTCTGCTACGTGCAGCCTCAATGACAATGTACCACGGGGTGTCTCCTGGAAAGTTCCAGTTCTCGACAGCCCTTCGTTGATCTCTGGTCATTGGAATGTGCATCAGCATTGAAAGTTCTTCAGGGCTACTCCTGAAACTATTAAAGTACTGTACAAGATGCAAAGTGTTGAGGCCATGATGCACACAGCTGACAAAAGTGTGATTCAGCAACGTCCTTGAAAGTGACCTAAAGTTCCAAAGTGTTCTTCCATTTGATTCCCAGTCTTGCCAAAGTGGTCGAAATCCAATAGTGACAGGTGCATCAAAGTAGCGCTCCTCCATTCTGAAAGTACCCTGCACCTGTGATATCGAGATGTTGAAAGTGTGAAGTAGGAGAGA
>DF240818.1:0-27867 GCA_000507305.1 Breviolum minutum Mf 1.05b.01
ATAATATATTATATATAATATATAAAAAATAATAAATATAATATACATATATAATATACAAATTATATATAATATATAATATTTAACAATTTTATTTTATATTATAATCTATTTTTTTATTAAAAATAAATTATACAAATTATATATATATATATGTTATAATATTTCTCATCAAAAAACAAATCTAATAAAAAATCTGGATCCAAATATCATTTTCGGAATATTTTATCAATTATAATTTTATTTATTTGATGACTATCTTGTGAAGCATAATTATATTTGATGTAAATATCTAGGAATCAATATTTCGGAATGATATGAATCAAAGATATCTTCTGCTTGCTCGTTTTTACATATTATCTAGTATTTGAATTGTGATATCAATCTAATCACTATCTGACGAATGCAATCGTTCCTGCAACAAAAATCCATATATAGCGTTTGCTCCACTTTCCATGTAACCCATGTTAAACCACGGCCACAATTCACAAGCATCCACAGTTTATATATTCTGTCCAGCCAAGCAATTTCACAACCGCATCTAAACGTGTCTAATTCAACATAGTCAAGGCCAAAACGACAAAACATATTTGCTCAAGCATTCAAACTCCTGCCTTACCGCATTCCTGATCCCCAGAATAGACTCGGTAGTCACCGTGGGATTTCATGCCTTTTGATGGATGGGAAGCAGCTGAACGGTTGGAAGGTGGCTGGAACCTTACCATTCAGAAAGGCACCTTTCCGGCAGAAATAGCAACCCACCACTGCCATAGCCAAAAGCAAGATGATCAGAAATTGACCGCCAAAGAACCTCATTTAGTGTGACAAAGTATGAGTTGGGCAGATCACCGTTCATGACTTCATATGATTTCTTTGCTATTATGAAGACGAACACGGACGTTAACGTGCCAAAAAGGCTCTGTGAGAAAAGGTTGGAATCCTTCGAGGACGAGTCCTGAATCATCATATCAGGACCTAAGTCACACATGTGCATGCGAGCAAATCTCACTCTATGAGGCGGCTTGGAATGCTCAAGTGCTTCAAGTCGCCAAAATCTGCATTTCCAGCACCTTTGCCTGACAGGGGGTACTTGACCACAATAATTGCATCATAGTGCGTCCTTCGACGTCTTGGGGCAAATCTCTGGCACCTCTCTCTTTTGAATTGTGGGAACCAGGCATTGCAGCCATTGCCACAGACTCTGCCTTCCAATCGATTTACTAATTAAAAAGGATCACATCTACTTGCACAGCTTCACCACGCCGCAGCCCCTGGCCTGTTGGATTGAAAGCCCTGTCTCCAAGCCAGCCTTGACAGCACCTGCAAATGCCGCATAGTGGGATTGCTGCCTCATTTAAGGAGAGCCGAGATGAGACATCCCGACATTTCAAAATGTTTGAAGATAAAAAACATGAAATTTCTGCCAAGCGACTCTGTCAGAAACACAGCTTGGGCGGCCTGTATTTCTGGAAATGTTGACGATGCAGGCCACACTAGTGTACCCTTTAAAGAGATCTCGCGTCAAAGCCCACCTTCTTTGCGGCCTCTGCAGCTGCCTTTGCAGCTGCTTTGGCCTGTCCATCACCCAGCAATGTCACATCCATGCATAAACACAAACAAATTCCATCATAGTTCCATCAAACACATCCAGATCATCACCTGATCTTGTTGATCCAAGCCAGCTGAGTCTGCTTCCTTTCTGGCCTCAGTTTCAATATGGCATCAAACGTCCTTAGCTTGGCGGAATCTCCCTTAGCTGCAGGCCCATGTGGCAGCGGCATCTGCTGCCTGCTGCGGCGTTGCCTTTGCAGAAGCTGCAGAATCACCGGCTGCTGTCGAAGCTGCCTCCCAAGCAAATGAAGCTGGTTCAAGTATACACCAGGGGCAAAAATGCAATCAGCTTGCCACAGTTGAGGACTGAGATTCTTCGCATCAGAAGGCAACTCCTTCCTTTCTATAAAGTTACTTCAACTTTCTGGAAATGCCTCCGCTGCATCTTCTCTTGACAATCCAGCGCTGACAGCAGCTTGACCTGGTGTCAGCTAGAGCAAATGATTTGCAAAGACAGCGGTGGAGACAGTTGGGATCCGAAACGCCAACAGCAATGAGAGGAAAGGGATGGATGGGATGGATTGGTTGCACCCTTGGCTTTGAGTGTGCAGTTTTCAACTGCAACTATCCAGCAGTTGCAGTTGATAAATTTATATACTCTGAAGTGAGGAACATTGCGGAGCTGATTTGACGAATAGGCTTGTGATGCAAAATCTGCACAGCAAAAGACCCAAATTTGGAAACTAAAACCAGGATGTGAGAGGGTAGGGTATCGGATGCAGCAGAAGTCAAAGTCGAGCCAAACAAAAAGTGGATCGCGAATCAAGCAGGGTCAAGCATGACAAGGGAACAAAGCTGATCCCCCATCAGGAATGTGGAGGGACTGTTGAGCCATGTGGCCCAGAGTGAAACATGATGAACACATAACACATGATTCAGCTGTCCATGCCTGCAGCGATAGCAGCTGCCTTCACATCTTCGGCTGCATTTTTTCCAGAGGATTTTGCTGCTTCGGCAGCCGAGATCCTTATCTATATTTATCTATCTCATCTCATGAGTCAATCTGTCGCATTGAAAAGTCCTTCGACATAGAACATTGAACTGCAAGGTTTTTGGCTGCAAGTTTCCCAGCATCTGTGGCTTCACCCGCAGCTTCCTGTATGCCCTCTGGTGTCAAGACCTTGTTGTAAGAGTCGACCTTAGCTGGAGTGAATTGGTCTCCTTTCTTGTCAGCTCTTGTGCTTTCAGATCCACACTGTCAAAGAGCAAACCCCAGTGGTGGTGCCACAATGTCCTTCTTGACATAGACATTGTCCATGAACACATTCCTGAGAATGCAACGAAATGCAATGCAATAACCATCAAGGGGTCTGAATTGATCAGATAAAGGCTTTTGTTGCCGGGAAAAATCTCCACTTCATGCCGAGTATCTGTTGGCCCTCGAGACGTATCGCAAACGCCCAGGAAGCAAATACCTCCAGTATTCCTTGTCATGTTGTTCACATTTCCATACTTTTGGCCCTTAGAAACATGGGTGCCATTCTGTAACGTCCGGATGTGATCGGCTGCTTGGCTCCTGTTGCAAGTGGTGTCTGCAGACTTCTGGCAACCGCAGCCTGGGTCTTGATTCAGATTGAAGATGACTGAAGACAAAACACTTCCAAAGTAAAGCAACACGGTGCAAAAAGCAACTGTGGTGGAATAGTGGCTAAGAATTGATTTTTGGGACATTTTTGCTGCCAAAATTCAATTGTACTCTGGGTAGTTGTGCATTTCGCCTCCAGCCTGAATGAAACAAAACGCAACAGCCGTTTCAGCCTACTGCATGCATTCGAACACAGCCGGATCACCCTAATCCGGGAGGCAGCACCCAGCTTTCTACCGTGCCATCTTTGCACAACCCGTTCACTCGGTAGTACCTGAAGAACACATTGGAAAGCTGACCCGACACGAACAGGGAAAGGTAGGGTTGAAGAAGTCAAAACAAGTTTCAAATCCTTCGCTACCAAGTTGCTCGCACGTCCAGCCTGAAGAGATCAAGTCAGTTCATTCGAGTAACCCGCAGCCAGAAACATGCATTCAGCGCAGCATAGTGTAGCTAGGTGTAACCATACAAGTCATGAAAAAATGCTGCAGCACAAGAAACCCAAAGTTGATGGCCATGCAGCTGCTAGTGTCGGTTTGCACCATGCAGCATTATGTCCACCCTCTTCATATGCACAGGCAGACCAGCCTCGGGAAAGTCATGGGAAAATCCGTTTCTTTCATATCTGCTCTTCCTCGCCAAGGCGCCGTTGGTCCATTCGGGTGTATCTCGACACATGGATTCTACAACCTTGTCGGTCAGAACCTGCATCAAGTGTGAAATCGCCATAGATGATCCTGGTGCTCTAAACTACCAGTTTGTTTAAAGTGGATGTTTGGTCAACCAAACATCCTATGTAAAGATTTGGACTCATCATCCCATTGAAACAATCATTTAAACATAGATGTTTCAAGTTCAAGGGTTGAATCAAATATGAACCAAAAACCCAATGGTTGATAAGGAAACCATGCCTGCTCAGTACTGAGTGAGCAAATGCCACTGGAGTCTGCACAATGTCCAGGGAGGCACAAACATTGGGAGAAATTGTGACCTGTGCACAAAAGAACGCCATGACAAGTCGCTCGTGAAGCAACAGGGTGTCGTGTACTTCATCTGAGGTACTGACAATAAGCGGGGCCTTTTGAGAAGCCACATGTACCAAATTCCAAGGCGCAAATCTTCCCAGTTTGGCGATTGCAATTTGTGTCGTCCTGTTCAAACGAAGGAAAACTAGTTGTATCAGAATCGGGGTTATGATTGTTATGATTTGCGTGGGGGTTGAGCATAGAATCACCAGCCTGTCATCTTCACTGACAAGTCAACATGTCGTATGAAACACAATGTTGGTGCATGTGAAATCGCATCATGACGCTGCCAAAAAGATACAAAAACTGCCTTTCAGCAAAGTTACGTCAAACAAATTGATACCCACCTGTTCTTCACAGCCGCAGCAGTTCTTCTCTGGCCAGTTGTGAAAGGGGCCCCTAGGCCAGCTCAGGTGGCAAACTTTTCCTATCTAAACTCAAAACCCTGACAACTCATCTAGCCATAGTTTCATAATAGGCCTGGCCTTGCAGACTGCCGAATTTCTTTGACAGCACCGCTCTTCTTGCCACACAAGCCTTGCTGACGGTAATATTCGCAAGTCCAGCCTCAGTGATCAGGAGATCAAACATGTAGAGTTAGCTGGACACAGGACAGTTCCCGACCCGCAAACATCCCCAAACAACTGCATACGACGGGACGACCTCCTTGTCAAACCCTACCTGCTCAACGCCCTTGTCCAACCCTACCCACACAATGAAAATTCAATTCTCTTCTCCGAAATATCCGAAAATCATATACGGACACTTCTACAGTTTGGCAAGAGTGGGGCCACCCTGCACCTTCTGAACCCTTGCCGGGAACCACCCTACCCCGTCTTAGCTTTACGCTTGTCAGGGTTTTCAGGCTTTTAGATGCTTTTGAGGGGGTGTGGGTCGTGTTGGCATTCCTTGCACTTGCTCACATGTATGACGCTGAGCCTTTTATTGCTTTGCGACCCTGCCGGTCTCAATTTGACCCTGTCAGGGTTCTAGGGCTTTTAGGCCATAGGCTTCTTGGGCTTGGTTGGGATGGGTGGGTCATGTTGACATTATCATTACTTGTACTTGCTCACCTAGTTAGTGCTACTAATACTCTTTTCATCGCCCGATTGCAACCGTCCTAAAACGACCCCTCTAGTCTGTCAAGTACCCTGATGCATGTGACCTTACCCATCCACGCCACCTGTGACCTTCTAGTCTACTGCTGCTGCCAATACTTTCTCATGCACGTCCCTGCAAAAACAAAGCTAGGGTCACACAAGACACCCAGAAACCCAGTACATCCTAGTTCTCCGACCGGGGCTCTTTGTATTTTTACTGCCCTGCCGTCTTTCCTCCAACCCCACCGGGCATGCAGAGGTATGGTCACGGAAGAGAAAACGAGTAGGGCCATGGAAAAGCAGGGTTGAAATACAAATGCAACAGCTGTTTCAACAACATGATGCCATGTCACAGGTTCTTGCCTTCATTTACCCATGCTTCCCATCTCTAGTCGCGGGCAATTTGTGCAGGCACAAAGTCTCAGCACACTAAGATCTAGTCCTGCAGTTGACGGCCAACTTGCATTCATCGTTGGTCTACAAAGCGTGGGATCCTGCCAGGAATGGATTGATCAAGAGTCGATATGGCCAATGCACGTTAGCCAGCAGAATGTGCAGCAAGAACTTGGAGCAGTCCTTGCCCCCTGGAAGCCACGCGCAGGCAGACCAGCCGTTGGACCAACCGGGAGTGTCTTGACCTCGCGACATCATCCCCGACATCGCCGACTGACAATGAATTCAATTGAAACTCTGAGTCCAGGACATTCCTTGACACCTTCCTTCCCCTTCCTGAGACAAAAGGTGCAACCGGTGAAATCCGCCACTTCATAGGGAGGCTGCGTGAAGATCATTGAACAATGGCCAAGCATCGGAGCTTCTTCCCCCACGATGCAAGTTATGGGACCTTGATGCAATCGATGGCAACTTGCATCGAAATCGATCGAACACCTTGTAACTTGAAGGTCTTAAATTTCCAAAAAAAGTTTCCTCGATACATGTTGATGTGATCTCTAGTGGTCAGTTGATTATGGGCAATCATACTGAATCATACGGGTAAAGCGCTGAAAGTTCAGATTTTCTACTTGCCAAGCCACTCCATAAGACCAGCCACGGTAAGACCTTGGTTGATGGAAAACACATCCAACCAAGCTGTCACTGGGGCGGCAGGCGACTGAGGTCCATGACCTGCATCAAACTTCCCATAAGTTCAATATTCCCAGCGGCCCATTGCAGAAAATGTCCAAAAATATTTGTTGACCCAGTCAGAAAATGATCTTTGTGTCTTTTCTTTTCGGTTGGGAGTTGGGATGTAACTTTTCTTAGCAAACATGTAAACAAAACATACCGAACAACTCTTGATTGTCTCGTCACGGACTTTGCCTGGCATATCCAGAGTGAATTTATGTTCCATTGTGCAAAGTACGCATTATGAAAAGCAAGTTGACCGGCAAATGGATGGGCAGTTCTTCTCCGACATCTGATGCACGCAAAGCTGCGAACACGGAATTGGGTCACAAACGGGTCTGGACACTTGAAGCACACATGTCACTTGAGAAAGATTTTGCTGCCAGTGGCTTTGGCATCAGTCAAGAGCCTTTCCTTCCACAGCTCATGTCCGCGTAGCAGTTTCTGCACATCCGGTTTTTGTATGTCTTCTCTCTTTTCATCCCCGAAACCCCTGAGCTTTGCAGGCGTGCTCACCGCGCCGATCGAACTACTGCAGCCCGCACCAAGCAGGAAATAAATGTAGCTGCTTTAGATGTGGTCATCCCAGCCCCTTCAAGCTTCATGTTCCTTTGAGCGACAGCCACATCCTTCTTTGGGACGTGCCGAAGCGCAAAGTGGCATTGCTTCTCCCACTGCAGCAATCCCCCTTGATGGCCGGGAGCCGATAAAAGAGAAGCTGGGGCAAATTCTGAAAGTCAACAAAAACTGAAGGTGCCACAGCTGTTGGCCTTGCATGGGTCAGTCTATTGGATGCATTTCAGGAAGCTTTAATGAGCAATGAGTGTCACGGTATTGCAAGACAGTTTGGGACATCTCCTAGACCAGTCCCTCCTCCAACTGATACTCAGCAACTCTACTAAAAAAATGAGTTGTTCACCATGTGCTTCACTCTGCCAAAGTCATGGCCAAGCACAGCATGCGAGCTCTTGCTGCATCAGATGCCTGCTGAAACAGAAGGCTCTGACGCGCGAGGGATATCCACTCCTCCGCCCGCTCACGGCATCCTCCTGCCAGGCCATCCAGGGTCATCAATGCAGCACGCATTTCACCAAGCTCCACTAGTCTCAAAATGTCTCAAAGCTTCGGCTAAAGTTCGCAGGTTCTTTTAAACCGCCTGCCCTTCACCTATGGGAATGGCCACAAGTTTTGATTCCAAGTCTTCTTGCATACGCAACTCTCCTGTTCCCTTTGATTTTGTAAAGTCTTCCTAAGATGCGGTGATGGGGTTTCCGTCCAAACTTCCCCTGCTGGCTCTGCTGGGGTTGGTCAGGGAACGATCAAATCCTGGCAGTCCAACAAGGTCCTGAAAATAGGCTGGGCCCCAAAAGTATCCATTATTCTTCCAACTGCCATGGCTTTCAGGGGCGAGTTGTTAGTAAAACCTAGCAACGAGGAAGCAGCCATTTCAGAGTAATTAATGACAACAGGTTTTTTTCCGAGCCTCATCTGGCGGCAGCTCTTCTCGTTGGGATCTTGGCGGGGTCGCACTGTTGCACCAGAGATGTTCCCATGGAAAAACATTTTTCTAGTCGGGTATCAAAATCCAAGTAGTCTAAACTAACCATGACAATAAGACTAACGAGAATGATCATCATCATCATCATCATCATCATCATCATCATCATCATCATCATCATCATCATCATCGGGCCCTGGCAGCAGCTGATCCAATCAAAACAGAAGATCTGCTCCTGGATCCACTGCCTCAAACCTGGAGATGTGGCACAGGTGAGTCCCTGAAGAATCGACCGGAGTTGTAAGTGGTACTGCAAATGGGTCCCAAAATCCTGCACCATTTGGGATGATGATTATCCCATCATTGGTAGGGTTTTAAGAATCCCAGGTCAGGTGATACAGAATTTTGGGACCCATCAAAAAACCCCTCCACCCTTAGTTGAAAGTGGATGTGCTGGCGCTTAAAATAGCTTCACCAGCAAGAAAACGTTTATCACGATCGATTTCATTCCACTGGCAAGCCGAAATTCGGCAAACCTAAGTTCTAGTTTTTCCGACAAAAACACACCCATCAATGCCGTAGATTGGTCCAGGGGCAGTCCCCTATTTTCAAAACACGTGGGTTTCTCGTTGTTTTGGACAAAGGGCCACCTCGAAGTCGTCATCAAGGAAAGCTTGGCGCAAGATCTCCCCCGTGATACGACATCCTGGATAATCAGTTATATCTCAACAAAAACACCGGATGACCGGATGCTTGTGATGTTTTTCATGAATATACCAAAGAATCAAACACGCTGGGCTGACGGAAAGTGGCTTGCTAGGGCGGAGACCACCTCTACGGGGCGCAGTGCTCCCAGCCTCTGAAAGGATTGGGCTATTCCGCCAGCAAGATCTTTCAATCTTGTGGCCATATCGTTGAAGCTTGGTGGCAATCTAGCTGGGCATAGTTCCTGTAGAACATGACGACTCGCACTCTCTAATTTTTTGGCGTCAGAAAGTCTTTCCAATTAAGAACTCCCTTTGGGAGATGAAACCTCTTTCCGCAAACTTTATGGCTGCGGCCAAGGATGTTGCACAATTTGGGAACCCAAGGGGGAGAGATGCTCCTCTCTTGGGATATCTTCATCACCTTGGTCTCCAATGGAGATCTGCCCGGGGATGGAGCTGTATCTCCAATTTTTGGTGACCTTTTGAAGGTCCGAAGCCAAGTCTGCAACTGTTTTGCCTCTAGCGTTCTTAATATCCATGCGTGCTCCAGCTTCCTGAAGTACCGGAAACAACTCAAACCGCCCAGCAAGTACCTGGGTTGATTGGGTCGCTTAGGGGGCAACAGACAAAGTCTATTTCAGATAATCGAGGTGCAGGATCGATATTGCATGATATGTACTTTTATACTGTACTGCATACCTGGTGCACTGGTAACAAAATGAAACAAACAAAGTCCAGTACACTTCCTCTCCCCAAATTCGGAAAGTTTACATAGCCGTTTCACAGCTCAGATACGGCAAACATGATTGGAGTTGCTCCATGCTGATGATATGCAAGACGAGTGAAAGCAGAGGGGCTTATAAAATGTTGCAACCTTTTGAACCTGTATACCATCCAAATTAAGGGCTCTTTCATTGGGACATTGAACTGCTGGTTGACGTCGGCTCTTGCCTGAATTACCCGCAAGATGGTCTCCTTCCCTGCATAGGCCGCGAGTGCGTGGAACAAGCACGTCTTGAGGCTCCAATCAGATGTGCAGCTAAGGTCGAGTGGGGACTGACGACACAATTCCTCCATCACTGATACAGAGTTGAAAGAGGCCGCCATTGTAAAGTGATGATGAGGACCAGCCCTGGCAGTGGGGTCCATATTTGCCTCACAAAGGATGCGAGCACCATCTGCGTTATCCAACATAGCCACAGCTGTCAAGGCATTGAATCCAAGCACATCGCAAGAATTGAGACTGGCACGGCTTGACAGCAAAAGTTTCATGACATCGTTGCTACAGTATGCCGCACTCAAGTCTAGGACTGAAGTCTTGGCAAGAAGGTGGGCATCTGCTTTTGTTTTCTTTATGGCATCATTACAATGAGCCTTCTTTTCCAGAAGCGCCTTTACCACTTCAGCGTCACCCTGTACCGCAGCATAGCATAGTGGAGACCAGCCAGCTGCATCACGCTGCGACACCTTCAGGAAGGCCATGTCATGCAAAAACTTGGCGGCAGTGAAGCCGCTAGGATCAACCTGCGGATCAATGTCACAGCGAAATCCAGTCGAGCACTCTATCAAATCTGACTCTAAACCACCGAGGTAGTGCCGCTGCAAGCTTAGCAGGAAGCGGTAGTTGTGAAAATCCTTCTTCATCAAGAAATACTGCAATTTGTCCTCTATCATACTTTTGATCACAGGGGCAATCTTCTGCTTGTCATCCTCAACGGTAAAGGTTCCTTTTCCAGGTGGATGATACAAAGCCAGGGAGGCATTTCCGATAAGGGTAGGAGTGCTTGCATCCTCCACACGAATCACAAAACCATTACTGTGCCCAAGAGCCCTGGCCATTCTTTCTAAACGGCACCACCCCCGGTCACTCCAGGTCTTGTAACCCAATAGAATGTCTGTCTCTGTATGACGCACAGGGGGACAAAGAATCATAAACAGGTACGACCTTCTGCAATATGAAGGAATGCATGAAATCTCAATCTGCCTGTTGGCCGAAGCTTTTGAATCCCTTCCTTGAGGAACACTGAAATAGTCATACCAAATGTAGAGAGCATGGCTTGTGAAATCGCGGGGTTGTGGAAGTTTCATGCGTCCCACGCCCGCCTCTTCACTTATTGGTTGCATCACCTGACTTGTTCCAGACATCAACCTTTTCAGGACTTCTTGTAAAGTTCGAAACTGCACTCCTGTCGGATCTGGATGATACATACTACACCACTGATGGGATACAAACAGAGCACGGCCCAAAGCCTCAGAGAATTTGGATAGCACACCATTCTCCAGGAGTTCTTCGTGTCTTTGGACAGTTGTCATGCTCAACACGATTTCTACCAATACGGTGAACATCTCAAAGTTCTTCGAATCCACTCCAGGGCCCGTGACGACACTTACGCGGCTAAGCCCAACGGAGAAGGAGACTTGAGCAATCAAGACTTGAGGACAGGAATGGTGAACGAAAGCAGTGCAACTGGCGACAGGGAAGATGTTGAAGATCCAAAAGAAAGGGGTACGAGAGAGGATGCTGAGGTGTCTGACATTACCGCAACAGTAGCAACATTTCCACTTTTTGGTGTATGAAAACCACTCAGAAGCAAAGCTTTACAATCATTCGTGATAATCACTTGACACCAAAATATGGCGTCCTCCGTTTTTGGCACCAACTTGGGTCACCCGGTGGTGTGACCCAACTCATGTCACTAGATCCCGGGCCTGTCGCAAGCCTTTGCAAGGTACACTTCAACCCCCAGATTTGGCGTTGCAAGGCGCCATTGCTGTCAGTTGAGGGGAGGGTACCTCTAGTGGGGTCAGTTGATTATGGACAATCCATACCAGAAAGGCGCTGAAAGTTCCGATTTTCTGCCAAGCCAGTCCATAAGACCAGCCACGCTAAGACCTTGGTTGATGGAAAACACATCCAACCAAGCTGTGGGGCGGCAAGGCGACTGAGGTCCATGACCTGCATCAAACTTCCCATAAGTTCAATATTCCCAGCGGCCCATTGCAGAAAATGTCCAAAAATATTTGTTGACCCAGTCAGAAAATGATCTTTGTGTCTTTTTTTTTCGCTTAGGATGTAACTTTTCTTAGCACACATGTAAACAAAACATATCGAACAACTCTTGATTGTCTCGTCACGGACTTTGCCTGGCATATCCAGAGTGAATTTATGTTCCATTGTGCAAAGTACGCATTATGAAAAGCAAGTTGACCGGCAAATGGATGGGCAGTTCTTCTCCAACATCTGATGCACGCAAAGCTGCGAACACAAACATTGGGTCACAAACGGGTCTGGACACTTGAAGCACACATGTCACTTGAAAAAGATTTTGCTGCCAGTAGCTTTGGCATCAATCAAGAGCCTTTCCTTCCACAGCTCATGTCCGCATAGCAGTTTCTGCACATCCGGTTTTTGTATGTCTTCTCTCTTTTCATCCCCTAAACCCCTGAGCTTTGCAGGCGTGCTCACCCCGCCGATCGAACTACTGCAGCCCACACCAAGCAGGAAATAGATGTATCTGCTTTAGATGTGGTCATCCCAGCCCGCTTCTTCACCCTTCATTTTATCCTCCACCTGCAGCAAAATCAGTAAGCACTGACATATCTTAGGAGGACTCGCACAGTTTGTTTAAGACTCAACAAAGGCCCTTCAAAGTCCGAGAAGCATGAGTAGCATTTAAAGTTGGATTTCTCGCCCTAAGGCTCCCTAAAGCAAGTGGGTCAGCGTGCACCTTTTTCAAACCAACTTCACATTTCACTCTGCAACTCTACTCAAAAAAGAGTTGTTCACCATGTGCTTCACTCTGCCAAAGTCATGGCCAAGCACAGCATGCGAGCTCTTGCTGCATCAGATGCCTGCTGAAACAGAAGGCTCTGACGCGCGAGGGATATCCACTCCTCCGCCCGCTCACGGCATCGTCCTGCCAGGCCATCCAGCGTCATCAATGCGGCACGCATTTCACCAAGCTCCACTAGTCTCAAAGCTTCGGCTAAAGTTCGTAGGTTCTTTTGCACCACCTGCCCTTCATCTATGGGAATGGCCCCAAGTTTTGATTCCAAGTCCTCTTGCATAGACAACTCTACCTGTTCACCTTTGATTTTGTAAAGTCTTCCGAAAAGGCGACCAAGAAAGCTACCAAGAATTCCAGCATCTTCCGGTTCGAAAGCAAGTGCCACAAGTTCGGGAAGCTTCTGTTGAAATGCACGTTGTAGTTCTTCCGGGCTGCAAACTGATGGATCAGAAGCCAAGGTGCTGGCAGCAGAGTAGCTGGCCTTAGCAACTCTATGTTGAGGACCTCCCTGTTGCCAAAGCTCCTGAATTCGTGAGGTAAAGATTTCAGGCAAAGAACGAAAGTAGGAGTCAAAGCTGCGAATCTCAGCTGTGAGATCTTCTTGCAATTGAAGATTGGTGCTGGAATAAAGATCATAGATATCCCTTTCTGAGCGTTCCTGTACTTCTTCAATAGCATCTTGTATAGCTTCCGAGAGGTGTCGTGCAGCTGTTGTTTTGAATTCAACTTTCGAAGATTCTTTTCCAAGTTCCTTGCTCTTGGCAAACTCTTCCTTGATACCAGCAACTTTCTCTTGACTGTGACCTTCCCAAGTGGGTAGGATTGCAGTCCATGCTGACGACAGCTCTCGAACTTCAATCTGATGATGTATGGCCAAAGCCTCTGCCAGGTGGGACATTTCTTCAATGAGTTGGGCCTCTGTCATGGAGGCCATTGATGCTTTAGCTGCATTCACATAGTCTTCAGGTTGAAGGTCAGATGGTATCTCAGGGCTGCTCTTGTTGGTACTTACTTGTGATAATGTGTCAATTGATTCATACAACTTTGGTATGTTGCTATCATGATGGATTTGCACCACTCTTTCTGCAATTTCCAAGGCTGCTGATTGTGGACAACCAGCTTCCCGAGCATCCTTTGCAGTCTGCTCACAAACCTTTCTATCGAAAGGGGTACTCATTGCAGCCTCCAAGGCTTTGCTACTCACTTCTTGCGCATGTCTCCTCTGTTCCTCATCCTTCATTTCTTTCAAGGTCAGCCGAGCCGATTCCATGACCT
This sequence comes from Breviolum minutum Mf 1.05b.01, assembly GCA_000507305.1. Classification (NCBI taxonomy): domain Eukaryota; class Dinophyceae; order Suessiales; family Symbiodiniaceae; genus Breviolum; species Breviolum minutum. The sequence continues at coordinate 13,715 of DF240818.1, forward strand.
CCTCAGAGACATCTGACTTCAAACCGGTGCTGTCTAAGTCACCCAGGGCGGCTTCGGCTTGAGCAACACCGTCCTCCATAACTAACACATCTGCACCTTGACCTGCCAACCAGCGCCTACGTGCTGCCCTGATGGAGCTGATGGCAACATCAAAGTGTCTCTCTGCGCTGTCCGCCTTCTGTAACCTCTCCACGAAGAGTCGTAAGAATGTCAGACTGCTCAACAATTGACTGGCCATTTGGGATTTTTCATCTTTAGATTCTTGTAGGTCTTTGAAGGCGTCTTCCTTCACGAAGGCCTGTAAAGCAGCAAGCAACCTATGAAGGTCTTCATTGTCTGCATCTGAGGCTGAATAGTACTCAGCTCCATCTTCGATGATGCGCACCTCACTCAACAGCTGGCTACACCGCAAGCACATCGATTCCAACAAGGCCTGCTTAGCAGCTAGCTTCTGTGCTTCTGCCTCGGCTGCTTCCCGAGCTTCCGCTTCACGGGCTGCAGCTGCAGCCGCGGCAGCTTCAGCTTCGGCAGCCTTTCGAGACTCCTCCTCTGCAGCATCAGCTGCTGCTGCGGCAGCCGCGGTTGCTGCAGCTTCAGCTGCCGCTTTCGCCGCTTCTTTGGCTTTCAGCTCAGCAGCTGTTGCAGCTGCTTCTTCTGCCTTCTGCAAGTCTCGCTGCCGTTGCAGGTACAAAGCATAAATGCCAGCACTCCCTGCCGCGCCGATGAGTAGCCAAGGAAATCTACGATGTTGCACCTCAACCACTTCCACCTTGAAGGGCGAAGTCTCCTTTCCTCCACTGACCCAGCGCTGAACCAAACGGAGTTTCTGTCCTACTCGCGACCGAGCAAACAGGATGCGGCTGTGACCTCAGCAAAGTGTCTTGACCATATTGAAGAGTGACCTATTTGGGACAAGCATGGGTTTCGTGATTTTTTTCTTTCGAGATCACGAGAAAACCATACAAAACTATAGGATCTCCTACCCCCTCCCTCCATAAGGTGCTTGTTTCACTTTTGAAGTTTGTCCACTTTGATTGCACAAACGCACACACACACACAAATCATAGCTCAAATCAAATTCATGGCACTTTTGGGAAGTGTGCCACCAGCCATGCTGTCCTTGGAGGGCAAATCATGGGCGCGAGTCGGGGTCCACAGCACGGTTGATTGCCAATTGGGGAAGTTGGTCATCAATCTGTAGTCTCCTGGTTTGGATATGTTGAAGGTAGCTACGTGAGAGATCTTTCTAGATATACAATTACAAGCGACAAGCTTAGCAGAAAGCAGTATCCAGAGTCTAACTTCAGGGCCAAGCTTCCTGTCATGATGGGCCAAGTCTTGCGCACGAAAGAGCAAGCTGTAAGCCAAAATCCAGGCATAGCTCGGCTGGCTTGTTTAAAAACACTCTAACCACAAGCACAACATAGCACACCAAATGAGCAGAAGGATTCAAGAGGGGGCAAGCAAAGGCACCATTCTGGTGTAAGCGCTCTTCTCACCATCCTTTCGATTGAAGTCCTCAGGCATTACACAAGGTGACCAACAAAAACTCAAGGGGACATGCGAAACTGCTGTCCTCCAACTGTGCAAAATTTTTGCGCTTGGCAATCAGCTTGCTAAGTGCTGGTGGATATTGGCCTCATACTTCACTGGCAGCATGCCGGGAACTATGGCAAGCGCATGCCAACCCCATCGAGAACGTACCACTGACTCTTAGGGTCTTAGGGACCTTTAAAGGATGGCCCGCCTGAGATTCTAAGCTGCCCACCAACACAGTACCAACTTCCAGGTGCATCACATTTCCGATTTGCTGGATCAGCGATCCAATTCTGGCAGTCACGACCATGGGAAACGATCTTGGAGGGACCCATTTTCGATTGAACCATGACTTTTTGTCGAGATAGATGATGGGCGAGATAACGGAGAAAAAAAAAGGCAATGACACCTTTTGGGGGCATTCCACAATTGCTTCTAGGAGGAATGGAAGAAAAAAACGAAAAGGAGAATGAGAAGGATACCCAGAAGAAAAGCGGGGAACAAAGAGGTATGTACTCAGATGTACTCAGCATGATGGGGCCGCACCTTCGACTCTTCCGACACTCCGAGCACCTCGATTGAGCAAACTCAAACTTCACTTGTCAGCCACAAGCAATTTTCCAAGCACTAAGGCCCTTTCCTTAAATATTCGCATCAAACCATACTTGGTGGTGTGAACCTTGCCCAATTCAAGGGAGAAATCAAACATCAAAAAACGATGCATGGCAAAAAATCGGTCCAACTGAGAAGCACCTCCTTGAAAAGCTTTGGATCCAATCGTACCCCCTCCATGTTGTGCTTCACGGCCTTCACCAAACAAGATGTCTATGGCATCTATGGATGTCTGTTTAAATGTAGGGCCTGTATGTCTGGCCCTTGAACATTGGAAGGCAGGGGGGACGTTACTATATTTTGCGATTTGGACCTTGTAGAGGAATGAAGCTGCCATCATCTCAGTTGGCCCGGTCTGGGTGAAGCCAAATTTCCTTCACGAACAGCTTTGCCATGCTTGGCTCTGCGAAATTTCCGAGGTTCAAAGAAACATTTACTTGCAATTTCCAGAACCTGCATGTTGGATCATCCTCTCCACAGACCTCGCTGCTGCATCCATGCAAAAACGAGAACTTTCATTCACTTTGCTCAGCTTGTGACGTCGGGGAAAACAGAGTTGGCAATGCGAGCCTGCAGTGGCTGACCATCAAATGCTTGCCTCACCCATACCTGGGGTCAGCTGTTAAGCTCCACTGGGGTCAGGACCAAGTGTGGAGACTTGCCCATGTCATCGCCATGTCCCCCAGCCCAAACCAGAACATAATCTGCAAGGTGTCGCCTGTATTCCAATGGCGAGGGAATCCCTACACCAAAGGTTGCAAAGAGAACAGCAACAAGAAAAGGTTCACAAGAAAAATCCAAACCTTCCAAGTGATTCAGTGATTCAGCTTGATACATTTTGTCCAAGATCCCTTTTCACACTCTTTGACCTGAGCCTGTGGCATAATGTTATAGGCCTTTTTCTCAGGATTGGTCAACGTACCTTGGGTGTATCCAACGTGGTTTGCGTCAAGTGATATCAACCGAACACAACCAACTGAGTGCTGAACGACCTAAGGTAGCAATGTGTTCGTGGTTCCAAGTATTGCCATCGGCAATGGATGTCCTGTTGCCTAAGTCACATGGGCATCTAAACCTACTGTGAATGTGAATAGTTGGCTACACCATTCACCAAACTGTTTCTGCTCCCTAGTGGATCGTGGTAGGGGTTTATCAATGGATGATGTAAGGCATGCACCAATTCCAGTGATCTGATAGCCATAGTCCCACCAGGCCATCACTCGAGCATCTGCAGGTGTATTGTCCTTCATCCATTTGTAACCGTCCAGGTAATCGGTGATCAGACCCTTGGACGAGGAAGTGAACTTAGATTTAACAACAGGCCCTATCGCGGGACCAAAGCACAAGTAAGCGTCAAGATCTAAAGTCAAAAATGTTGATCATGCAACATGTCCCAGCTGAGGAAGCAGCCTGACCGCTTTTGAAGACAATGGATGGATGGCCCATATGCTGGCGGAACCCAATAAAGTTAGCACGACTGGGTACCAAAAAAACACAGCATGGCTGGAAAGGAGACAAAACATGATGGCTTGACTGGAGCAATCCCCTCGCATTCTTGGATAAACTTCTTCGTCTTGGAAAGGCTGCAAGCAAACTCTTGAACTTCTGCTAGGAAAAGTGTGCCGTCTCCCAAACACATGTCACAAATCGCTGCAAAAATCATCGTGTTAACTGTGCCCATTATTTCCTGCTCAGGAGTTGACCGGCTCACGAATGTTGACATACCCCGTCACCAAGACCAAGATGGCCACGGTGCATCTGATGGCCCTCCCATTTGCATTGACTATGACCATTCAGGTGGGGGGTTATGGACACCGCCATTTCCAACAACCCAGTGCCTGCAAGGACGAGGGAAACGACCATGGATCTGGTCTACAAGCTGTAGGACATCTGTAGCCTGAAACATCACGGCTGTGTGTTCACAGATTGATACCGACATATACCAACCAGGTAGAGACCTCGGTTGGCACTGCCATAGGCTGACAATATCTCCAAAGCCAACGGTAGATGGAGCCCATGCCTGTTCCCACACAATCAAAGATTCGGTGTAAACACTGACTCACCATCACCATCACCAGCAGCTTGGGCCTCCAGAACGCACCTCTTTGGGAAGTTCAGCAGATGGACGCCTGGTGAAAACGCCGACAGGTCGACAAAAAGCCGTTGTTTTCAACTTAAAAAACAAGTAGAGTAAGGAACTCACGGTGCACAAAGCAAGTTCAGGAATTGCTGCAAGCACCTGAAAGTCTCAAATGAGCAGTTTCTGTCATATCCAACAACTTCCAGGCATCCCGGAGTCCAGAAAATGAGAATCGGACCAGTCCGTAATGATGCCCACGGGGTAGCCCGCTAGCATTGACCTGGGATTTTTTCCCGATTTTTCGCCATTGAAAACTGTGCTTGTTCAGTCTTGCGAAGACAGCCACGCTCAATTGGGATCGACACACAATAGGACCGCAAATAATCATCAGCCTCGACCTCGCACATGAGGCCAAAAGAAGGCAACGACTTACAGAATGAGGAAGCACCAAAAAACGAAAATAGATACACAGCAATATATTTGGTACATAATTGCAATACTTTCACAATCATAATATATCTCTCTTTGCTCAAGCTGAGATAGCTGACATTTTTCCTGAGAAATGCCAGGCAACAGCTGCATAAATGACCTGGCAACTTACTGCAACTTCAAATCTTGCAAGTCGATGGGTGATCCCTATGGCAAGTTAAGTCAGGTTTGCTGGAAAAAACTTGGCAGGAGTCTTTTGGTGCCAACAAAACAAGAGGCCCACAGCAGCCACCTAAGGCCAACTTGGAACAAGTGAATCATATAGAAAAAATGAAGAAATGGCATGGCCATGCTAAGGCTTCAGCAAAGCGGGCATCACCCAGAAATTGCCTGCAGAGAAGACTTTGGGGATCATGACGGGATGTACAAATTAGAAAAACTCGGCCCAAAGCTCATATGCTTGGTTGCTGGTTGCCGAATGCTCAGCCACTGAATCAACCTTATGATGCGATTTTGCAGGAGGTAGAGAGTTGCTCATGACAACTCCTCGGGTGGTCATGGGTAATGAAACCGAGTCCCAAGCTAGTGGGTTTCCAGTCTTCTTGTGCTTCAGGAAGAGGCCTCGTATTCTCGCCTTGTCACGACATAGGTCTGTTTGGAATTGCTTGGGTGCCAACTGAAAGACACATTGTGCAATTCTGATTCTGGGCTTCTTGCACCCAAGGGAGCAAAATGACCAAGGCTGGCAGAATGAGAAGCTCCAATTCAATACAGGAATGTTCATTGCACACACGGCACTGAAGCAAAATGACCAAATAGATCCAATTTGGAGTCTGACACTGTTGCTGTACACTCTTCCACTGGCCTGTAAAGCACCCAGCAAACCCCAGCACCCACTAGGATGGCTGAAGCAAAAATGGCCTTACCAATCACTCAATTAAACTCATTAAAGACAGCTTCCACACTCTGCCCGGGACTCCACCCCCTGAGGCATGGGCCACTCGGAAGGCGGAGAAAAGCCATGGATTTGCAAGGCCTCCAGGCCATGTGGTGCCACGCCACAAAACGGTCCGGAAACGGTCAAGGAATCAAACGTCAAAAAGTGAGAAACCCAGCGGGAGCTGCGGCGCCGAATCAAATCACAGACTTGCATCCTTGGTTTAGACATGCTTTAGACCATGTGTGATGTGTTTACTTTCATTGTATACTGTAATAAGAGTGGCAGAAGGAGAGAAGGTCAACTATGCAATCACCTCCCTAAATTCCGGGCATCAAAAATGAATCAAACAACTTCGAAGGAGCATTGTCAGGTAAACTGAGGAGATGTCAACTGGAAGGTGATGAAAACCAACAGAGTAGGCATCCTGAATTCTCACCACTCAGAAATGTCATGAAATGTCCAACTTGCCTCTTCCAATCTGAGATAGGGCACTGTTCAACAGCCTTGAATGGAGCCCATCCGATGACTGGCACACACCTTGGTGGTGTTTTCTCGACTTGGCTGGTTAACCATGCCATCCTCTCAAGCTGAGGTTGGTACGTAGCGAGTGAAGTGCCAATGACATACCAAAGCGTATATGCCTGTAACTAGGAGAAACGGATGGAACCATGATATAAAATCTAATGAAACCTCTAAATGTATAGTATATTAGTATATAATTGAATTGCAAATCATTATGCCCCAATAAACCACATTTTTAGCAAAGTGTGACATTGGAAGTACTGAGTTTTTGGACATTGGAAGTACTGAGTTTTTGGAAGTGACACTGAAGTTATTTACATCCCTTCGCTACAGAAATCCAGTCGGAAAGGTGGAGCTTGCGAAGATGGGACCTTGTAGAGGCCCGAATTGTTTTTGCCCAACGCCACTAGCACAGCTGCATGGAGGCCTTGCTAACGAACACCCTCAACATTCACCACCCACTCCACTTATCAAGACCAACGAAAACAGGTGGTCTTCGGGTCTGAGTTTCACACCAATCATGTTGTTGACAAAAATGTAGCCACCCCATGTCGCCCTATCATGAAGTGCACCATGAGTATCGAGAATCGACTTCCAAGTCCTTTTGAGCTATCATAGTTGAAATTCACTAAGTGTCACACGCTGCCGTAAAATATGCGAAACCTCGCTCGAGTCTTCACTCCGTGAAATTCCTCTCACCATTGCACATATGAGGATGTGACCTGCCAGGATTCCCCATGGCCAGGACTTTGGCGTTCGAATGGAACGACACCACCTTGAGCAGCATCACAAAATCTAGGCAAGCACACTCCTTGCAAAACGCTGAGGATTGAGCAGCCAAAATGTGGCACAGAAGCAAGCTACCTTGAAACATCCAGCTGAGTTGTTTTCAATGGTGAACTCACCAATAGTATAAGTTATAATACTTCTGTATATCTACATAGTACTGTATACATCTGCATACCCACAATCCCAAATTTCTGACCAGCTATTCAACAAAAAACAACCAAAAAACCAGGTAAACATAGGTAAACAAACAACCAAACCAAACCACTAAGGGCCGAGAAACAGCTACCGCTTCATTGTCATACTCACCAGCACTGGAGCGCATCATATGAGCTGGAATGATCGCCATGACGAGGCCAGCTGCAACACCAGCAGATGTACTTTCGGAAGCCTCGGCTTCAACGGTGGTTTAGGGGTGGGGGTTTAGGGGTGGTTTAGGTGAAGGTTGCCTAGGGAGTGGTGTGTATTAGTATACCACATGTATGGTACCCCCTCATCCGTGCCCAGTTGTATTAAATACAACTGACATCTAAAATGTACCTACAACAAAATAATATAAAACCGACAAACCATCTTGCAATCATCCGCCGCCTCAATGGTAAGCAGTACAAGGAAGAGGGTGGCTACTCCACCTCATGGCATCACCAGTTCTACAGGCGACTTTTTACCAGCTTGATACTTGCTCAATAGCGTCCATAGTTTTGAGACTTGTACCAAACCATGCTGGTGTTAAGACCTCAAATCAACTCACAACATCTGCAGCTCTCATCATGGTTCGATATGGTTCAATGTCATTCAGCCATTCGTCATATTCCATGTCTTGGTTTTTCTGACTTGTTTGGCAGGACTTACATTCAATGTCTGGAGGTTGAGCCTTGGAAAACCTACCACGTGCGCTAGCACAGATTGAAGGCACTTGCAGCCGTGTCACACAAACGTCATTCAAGTTCATGGAAGAGAACTCGGCGCTTCAGCCGGGGGAATAGCATGTTTGGTTTTTAAAGAAACTTGTTTTCTTTCCTGCAGTCATAATTCCAAGTTGCAACTGTGAACATCTGAGTCTCATGCCGAGAGCTTCCCATTCCCAGGAAAGTATGTTTTCCAGCCTGCCACTCTGCGTTCTGTGGGGGTTGAAACATCGCTTTTATCAAGATGATTTTATCAAGATGAGGCTGACCTTTTGGCAAGAAGTCCAACCACTTCATTTCGTATTCTGCCTAGCAAGGAACAATGATCGGAACAACACCAACTCCACTAGCTACTGGATATTTGTCGGCTAGCATCAGAAGGTGTAAACATCTCAATATCTCACACCTCTTTGAGCAACACACTGTCTCTAGCGGATCAATGTGGACATGGACATGGATGTTTTGGAGTGAAACTGATGCTTACAAACATTTCAGCCATGTTTGTGTAAATCCTTTCACCCCAAGTCCTTAGGAAGAAGCTTCATAACCTCGCACCAGGAAATGGAGATGGTGCTGGGGACCCTTGGAAGTCCAAGCGTGTCCCAAGCTGAGTAGCCTCTCTGAACTGAGCTGGGCACTTTCCAAATGCCAATGCTTGCAAACCTTTCATGCAAACTCTCCGGTCGACTCACACCAACATTATCCAGACCGACATATGCGTCAGTGCTCGAGGTGTTTTCCCATGCCAACAATCGACAAATGCATTTAAATTTGGTGAAGTGTATGATACTCTGACTTGGGGACAGCATTTGCGCAACATGGAAGAGAACTACCAAAAGAGGAAAGTAGCATGGGACGGTTGACCAACTGGGGTACTCATCGGTTCCTTCGATTAACAGCGAAGATCTCGTGTCTGTGCTTTACGGTGCATATGGTGCTTGAACCCCTGCCGAAGGGCCACGAAAAGCCCCAGAATTGAAGTGTTTGAAATATGCTATGCATGTGGCAGGTGATAATAGACTAAGCGTACAAATACCAAGCCAAATCCAAGCCAAACAGCACAAGTCAAAGTGCAGCAAAGGTACTGCATTCCAGGATAAGTCGTGGTACCAATTGGCCGACCAATAGGATACCAGCTCATGTAGTCATACCTCTATTCTGTGTCGCAATTCCAAACAACTCTCCGTCATTCCCTGCCACGTTGACGAGCTGAGAAGCGAACCACTTCGCAAATTTGAACCAACCATTCTTGGCCAAATACTGTGCGACACGAAAGTTGAACCTAGCCACAAAGTTGTGGACTGCTCTACCTGAATAGAAAACTGCCCCATTGAATACGAAAGCAAAGTCCAAATATGGATACCTCCTAACTTCAGACACCAGCGATTTTGCTTGCAAGTCAGCCAGGCGGGCCATGGGTCAAACTCATGAATGAGATAGCCGTAGTCACGCACGGGCTCAGTGCACCATGGAAGGTAACAACGTAACGAATCAGTCTGGCATTTCATCCCATGAAAGTGAAGTAAGTCCCCAACATGCATGCGTATTCTGTATGCCCATAGGCAAGCATAAGCGACCACCAGGAGCCTCGGCGTTCATCCGCAGAATTGTCCCTAACGCTTCGACAGCTTAACTGGGCACTATAAAACATCTACCAACATCTACCACACCCACCCGCCCAAAGACCAACACACCGCGCATCTTTTTCAGAATAAGCGATGCTAGTCCTCAAACGACAGTTACACATGCAAATCAGCTCTTAGAGTGATACACATCCTCCGGTCTGGTTCATCGATGGCTTGAGCAAAGGAGATCAGTGTGTGCTACCCTATGCCGTTTTGCTTCGGGGTTATTGAAGACTTCCAAACCCAAACTTCAAAAAAATGACTAGGCTACGGTGCTGCCTTTTTTCAAGCCATCACTGGTTGCTCAGTTGAAGTCATGGACCGGGTTTCGGATGTGCAATGAAGATCATGACACGTTCTGTGTCTTCAAGCCTTAGCAAATGGCAATCCAGCAAGGGCTAAAACAAACTTCTGGTTTGGAGCCAAGCAGCCCTTGCAAACGCTTCCTCGCGATAGACAATATGATGGCAATATAGAATAGAATGGGGAATAAGAATGAATAAGAGAGAACAGCTTAAAGAAATGTCATATCCGCAAAGACAGAATTCAGCTCATGCTGTCCCAGAACAGCTCTTCAAATTGCTTGATATTGCTTGATATTCACCTGGTCATTTCGTACAATGCCTCCTTATGGATCCATGAGATGCCTCTCCTCAGCACCTCCGCCAAATTGCATACCTCGCTGCATGACACTTTCTTGTCCTCAGGGTTGAAACATGTTGAAACCAAAAAACACACACAAAAAACCGAAAGGCAGCAGTCTTAAACATCTTGAGTGTTGATGATTCGATGATTTCCTGGCTGCTCCTACATGAGCTCCGGAGCTGCGACATTTGAAAAATTCACTCAGAACAAGCATCCGATTTGACGGTCAGCGTCACCTTTCGTCAAAGATTAAAAAAACAAACAGCGCTGTGAGCATGGTGCCATGTGACAAGTCCCCATTGGGAAACAAAAAATGTGGAGCTCCGTATTTCTTCGGGCCTCCACCGTGTTTCCCATTCCGGAGACATATGCTTTGATGTCATCGCTGTCCACTGTGCATGGGGAGTCTTCCTGGCTTCAGTGCTGAATATGTGCAACAAGTCTGTTCAAGAAACACTATCAACTTACAATTGATTCATCCCTAAAACGACAAATACATTGCCCAATTGCCTCTTCTCAGGCAACGATGGAATTTGAGTCTTTGACGTTCTCAATCAAACCGAATGACCGTACATCTTGCAAGCACAAGCCCAGGCAATTGCAAAGTAGAGACTTTCGCGGGAACATTTGCACATGCATGCGCGCGCACACGCAGACTCTGCATACCAACACCTACTGCACTCGTACGAGAACAATCGTAGTGCACACTGTGTATGACAATATAAGAGATATATGTGCAAGGCCCGCATCTCTCTCTCGTTCTCCCTTTTGGGCTTCTCAGTCTCGCTATGTCGAAGAAAGACCATCATGAAATGCGCTTCTATATGCTGCATGCATGCACCTTCATATAGGCACCTCTTTGCATACAAATGCTCATATGTACGTATTATCATTATGATACACAACTACAACTTCTAGGGATTGCTAATGGTTCTTCCCAAACTGCGCCAATCTTGGGTCAATCTTGCGATCCGCAAAATCCATATGAGGCCTTCACGATAGCTCGTACTTCTACTTCAACTCCAGAGCAGAATTCGTAGGGTGATGCCTGCGGAGCGGCAAAAATAACTCCCTGAAAACACCGCTGACCAAGGTATCCTGCCTGGTGGCTCAGAATTGTCATGTGCTCCTTCCTGGCTGGCACTGATGGTCTGCTGGCTTTCAAAAAACTCAGGACTGGAAATGGCTTTCACAGTGCCACTAACTGCCAGCAAGGTACATGAGTTCTGACCACGTGTACCTCGACGGATGTTTCAGGCCCATTGGTCCAGTCACAAAAAAACTGGACACTTTTTTGAGTATGGAACCTATGGGCAATACAGGGGCGTGTCCCGGCACCAACTTCTTGACAATCTAATCCCTCAAAGCTATCCATACAGACAATCCGCCGGCATTGCCGGCGTGTCTAGTGCCAACTGCTTTGGTGATGGATGGCTTGTCTGTAGTGTGCTGTTGCTTGTATGGTCACAGCTGGAGCTGATAATGTCAGTTGGACGGATTTTTTTGCTTCGCCTAAAAACACTTCACCTACAAACAACCCCCCCTCCCCTCGCTCTACAAGCAAACGCAAAAGCACAAAGGCGCACATGATGAAGACGGACAGGATCAGGGACACCTTGGTGGGCAGCATCCACTTTTCGTAGAAAGCAATCGCAAGACCTACTTTTGATCGTGTCACCTTTCTTCGATCTTGATTTTCCAACAAAAAAAAGTGTCCTTAAACTTTAAACAAAGTCGTATCTACTGCTCTCACCTTATTCAATGCGCCTCTCCCAAGCTTTAGCCCACGCAGTTTGAAAATAGCAAGACCCTTGGGAAACCGACGGAAAATGAAACAACCAAAGCTGAGGCACAAAGGGATCGACCTTTTCCTCCGTGAGGAACATTCCGGTCGTCTGGGGGCATACTGCCTGGGTGTTATGGCCATGGCCATGGGAAACCTCCAGAAATCAAGCGCTATCTCAAGTTGCCACTAAGATACTGCAAAGAAGGTAGCTAAGATAACGAAACCTGCACGGTGATGAAATGAACAGTGCCATGAGATGCCATGAGTCGGCTGCTTGAAGCATTCATCGGATTGTGTGATTCAAAATGTCTCCCCCGCGAGTCATGACTTTGCTGGTAAGCAAGGATGTTGACAAACAAATGTATTCATCCAGAAGCATTGAGCAAGGTCTGAGCCAGAAACTCGTACAAATGAAGTCATTTCTCTTGTCCGTAGCCAGTGCAACAAGCACGGATGAGCCGCTTTTTGGAATTGCAAAGTAGATGCAGTACAACCACAAGCAGCACCTGAGCTAGAAGGTTCAAGCTCCCTGCGGGTATGATTCTATAAAGTTTCTTTCGGCTTAAAGGCATCATCATGAGGGCGATAGTGATGACAACAATGATGATGTTGAGGATAGGAGGAGGGATGATGAGGATTGCCATAGAAATCATCATCCCTCCAATGGTGAAGAAAATGGTGGTGATGGTATCACTACATATCATGATTAGGAGCATGGGGAAAGCAATTTTGATAGTGACGATCCGATGATAACGAGGATGAAAATGCACGAACATGGACAGGACCATGGCAATCCCATTAAATATCTAATGATGACAAGGATGGTAATGATGATAGCAAAACAATGATTATCATGTCCACAGCGGCGAAGACAACAATTTTAAGGCGATGTGATGATAATGATGGTGGTGATGATGATGGTGGTGATGATGACGATGATGATGATGAGGAGAAGGAGGAGGAGGAGGACGACGACGACAGCGATGAGGATAAGGATGAGGATGAGGATGAGGATGAGGATGATGATGATGAGGATGAGGATGATGATGAGGATGAGGATGATGATGATGAGGATGAGGATGATGATGATGATGATGAGGATGAGGATGATGATGAGGATGATGAGGATGAGGAGGATGATGATGATGATGATGATGATGATGATGATGATGATGATGATAATCATGAGGACATGTTCGCAAAAGGAAAACCCTTCACATCATTCAAATTTCTTTTATACCATCTCTCCTTTCCTTCCTTGTGTGGATCTACAAGTGAGAATTTCATTGTTTCCGCACCGAAGTTCACCAATGCTAATGCTATTGGTCATTTGCAGCCATGCCACTTGTAGGTTGCACAGCATCCCAGGAAAGTGTTCTGAAACCTTAGATGGTTCTTGATGTCCAAGGCAAGATGGATCAAAACATCACATGAATGGACTCTCTTAAGCAGGTCAAGCATCTTTAGCTTGCTCCATTTTTGGGCTTCATTCTCATAGTTGGCAGAAAACTCAACGATCCTTGGCAGCCACTGGCACCGGATCTTGAAAAATGACGGATGTACATAACAGTTTTTGTTTTTTGGTAGAGGGGCAGCAGTCTATGGCCCATGGCAATGCACCCCGACCCGCTGTAGTGCTGGTAGCGCAAGTGCTACTATTAGTGCTGCTTCTTTCTACTACTACTACTACTACTACTACTCCTACTACTCCTACTACTCCTACTACTCCTACTACTACTCCTCCTACTCCTACTACTCCTACTACTACTCCTCCTACTCCTACTACTCCTACTACTCCTACTACTCCTACTACTCCTACTACTCCTACTGCTCCTACTACTCCTTCTACTACTCCTACTCCTACTACTACTCCTACTACTACTCCTACTGCTACTCCTACTGCTACTCCTACTGCTACTCCTGCTGCTACTCCTACTGCTACTCCTACTGCTACTCCTACTGCTACTCCTACTGCTACTGCTACTGCTACTGCTGCTGCTGCTGCTGCTGCTACAAGTACAACTACAACTACAACTACAACTACAACTACAACTACAACTACAACTACTACTACTACTACTACTACTACTACTACTACTACTACTACTACGACTGCTACTACTACTACTGCTACGACTGCTACGACTGCTACGACTGCTACGACTGCTACGACTGCTACGACTGCTACGACTGCTACGACTGCTACGACTGCTAGGACTGCTACGACTGCTACGACTGCTACGACTGCTACGACTGCTACACTACTACGACTGCTACGTACTGC